>CAUYQV010081836.1:0-94336 GCA_963574575.1 Galagoides demidoff
CCCAAGGCTGTGTGATCAGCTTTGTAACTCACGTCCTGTGCTCTGTTACTGCTCTTCTGCTCCAGTCTCAGCAGGATTATTGCCAAGTTTGGGTAATGGGATGCTCCTAGGCAGTGCTGCTCATTCTGCAACTAGAAAGAGCACTCACCTTGAGATGTGGTTAGATTTGTGGACCCAAAGATGCTTCACAATCTTGATCTTAAATTTGAGATGAGATAATGGTTCATCTCCTATGTTGTTTAGGCAAGGGGGAGGGTCCAGGGCCCACCCAAGGGCCCTTCTGTTTCTTGGAATGTTATAGAGACAACCTAGTAAAAGGTAAGACCTGGGAGGAAACCCAGCAACCAATAACATAAAACAGCCCAATTAAGTTATAGGATTAATTTACAATCTAAAACTGAAGATGTTCAATGTTTACTAAAGCAAAACCTTAGACCTTGACACATGAGGGCGATTATTGTGGCTTTAAAAAATAGTATGCAGCCGTCCTAAATATGACTGCTGAACAGTTTAGGGAGAACAGGAGTAAACAACATCTGGGGGAAATGGGAATGCTGGGAAAATGGGAAGAGTTCTCATGATCAGCTCTATGGGGAAAAGGTAAAAATTGAAATGTAAAAATTAACCTTAAAAGTTCTGTCATCAAAGCAGAAGAGGCACCCAAACCCCTGGTGATTCTGAGGGTTATTAGGAGAGAGGTGAACTGTCTCATTCAAGGTAATGCTCCACCTTATCTTGACTAGCACTGTCCCTTTACAAAGCAGTGGCTCACAGCCAAGGTGGTCCCCTTCTCATTCTGTTCATGCCCACGTATTATTCTTAGCGGCTTTTCCAGGGTAATGGCCTCCAACGTTTGCACATGATGCAATTGGTTGGTAGGATCTTATCCTGCATGGACCCTACTGCCTAAACCTCAGATAGTGTTCTAGAAACTTCAGTGGCACTTCCCTTAAATGGTGCCACACCTGCACCCTAAAGGCTTTGAGTAAATCCTTGTGAATCATTGGAATTTACAATTCCAATTTAGTTGAAATGCCGAAAAGCATAAAAGATATTGAAGAAGTCTTAAAAATCTAGACTTACTCTGTAAAAAGTACATATATATAAATAAAGGTCCCTGATTGGTATGCTTTTTCTATTAGTTGGGTTTGCACGTAATGGATTTCTTTGCAAGTGAGAACACACCTGTTGTCAGTTTTATTATTAGGAAATACAGGTTTCATATCTGTTTCCTTCCTGAAACAAAAAAAGGGAGGTATAAGAGTTCAGCTGAATGTAACTCAACAGCCCTGTTTCTTGTTGATAACATCATAGTACTCCATGGGCTTTTAACAGCATCATTAAAAGGAGCTCATCTGGTTCTCACCTTTGTCATCTCATTTATCTTTGGAGGCCTGGGCTTACATATTGTTACTTGTATTTATAAAGGGGAAACTGAGAGGTCAGCCAATATTGAGACAGTCAGTTAGAAGGCTCCAAAGGGGAACTCAACTGGGCCGAATCCAGCCCACAAGGGTTTGTTTTAAGTAGGATCCCAGAAACTTTCAGCACAGGGGCCCAAGGAAAGTGAGATCTTATCAAGGGTCTGCACTTGTCTCCTACTTGTCCCTCTCTGCCACTTATTAGAGATACCATATGACCTTGGACAAATTACTCAACTTCTTGGACTCACAGCTTTCTCATCTGACAAGTACAGAGAGTATTATCTGCCTCGCTTTGGGAACGAGACTCTTTCCCGAGAAAGATTAGCACTGATTCCAAGTAGAGAAAGAAAAGAAGAGACGATCTGTGTCTCACTTTTCCTGCTGAACGTGTCTCCTTCAAGGACAGTGAAGTCCCTGTGTCACACACGCCAGGGCCCCTTCCTGGCTGTACTGCAGATTGTTCCAGAAGTAACTTGTCTGTGCATGTCTTCTCTCACTAATTTCATTGTACATTTCAACTTTCTCATCATCCTATCCTGGCACCTAGAACAATGGAACTCTGAACATGTGTGGCTGGTTGAGAAGGTTGGGACAATTTTCAGTCCCTCTACTCAATGGGAAGAGACAAAACACAGGATCCTACATCCCCAGAGTCCCCAGCAGGGTAGATTGCAGAGAAGCGTCGTTCAACCCCCTCCCCCCGCCCGGGATAGATGAGAAAACGGAGCTCCAGTGGAGGGATTCAGGAAGAGAGCTCATCAGTTGCGTTTTCTTTCCTCTAGGAAGTGTTCTCCTGTCACCTGACTTCCATTTTGAAAACCTGAGGTCACTGGGAGGAGTAAGCTGGGAAAAAATAGACAGGGGTGGGTGCCTTTGAATAGAGTTATGGGAGTGTTGTGTTGGAACGGAGAGAGGGGCTCTCCAAGTCTGAAAGACAGTGGCTGCTAAGTAACTGATTTAATCCTATTTAAAAGCACATTTATTAGGCACCTCACTCTGTGGAGCAGGCTGCTCACCAACAACGGGTCCCTAACCTATGTCCCCCTGCACTACCTCAGTAGAAGACCTCGGGATTTCCAAGTCTATTTTTTTCTCTCTTCCCTCATTAATGGGAGCCCGTATTTGCCAACATAGGAACCTCAGCCAGGTCAGAGGAAAACTGGTATTCCTTCCTCAGTTTAAAAGATATTGTTCACTTGGTGTGTCTGTGTGTATGTATGTATACATACATATAAAATATTTATATTTACAATTTACCTTATGTGTGTATATATATATTTTCTTCTACATGAAAGAGCATGAAATTAAGTCCTGGTCAAGTTCATGGTTTCTCCTATTATCAGTTGGTTTCCTCAACCATCCCTGGGCAGGTCCCACCTCTTCCTGTTATGATTATTTTCCTTCATACCCACATCTTGAAAAGCAGTCCTCAAATTCACTTGTATCAACAAAGTTGCCTACCCTGTGCTGAAAAGGCTGGCGTTTTAAGCCTGTTTTACTTCTCTGCAATCAAAAATATCTTACACTCAGAGTAGGAAAGGTGTTCATGAATAGAAAAAGCAGCGTCCTGATCTGTTTCTCTCTATTTCTTACCCATTTGCTTAAAGTGACAGTTAGAGGTTTTGTTGCAAAAATTATCTCCTTTTAAAAACGGAAAGGAAGAGCAGAGAGAGGGAAGGAGCGAGGGGGTGGGGTCTTGGTGTGTGCCACACCTTTTGGGGGCAAGACAAGATTGTAAGAGGGTCTTTACCTAACAGATGCAATCAATGTAACCTGGTTTCTTGTACCCTCAATCCCTCAATGAATCCCCAACAATAAAATATAATGGGAGCCCCCCTAGTTGGGAACTTCATTCAGATAGAAGCTCAGGAACATGGCCAGTTTAATATATATATAAAATAAAATGCAGTGTGTCAAAGCGAAAAACCCCACCTAGTCCAAAGTGAAAGCCTTAGGAAAATTGCTTTCTACTTTCAATATTTTCCAGCAAGAGCCACAGTGAGGAATGGGCCCCTTCTAAAATATGTGCTATTTCTCCTTGGAGACCTTGTTTATTGATCATCCTGAAATTCCAAGCCATATAAGTTAGTGTGGAGTCCTTCTCTAAGCTCTGACAATGACACTATTGGTATGAGGGACACAGTCACAGGATAGCTAATGTCACAGGGAGCCCCCTAGTTGGGAACTTTATTGATAGAAGCTTGGGAACATGGCCAGTTCAATTGATTAGAAGCTTGGGAACATGATCATTTTAAGGAAGAAGTAGTATTTTAAAAGTAGTAAATGCTGGACTTCCTCTTTTGTCTTACTGTCCAGTATATGGGTATATACCTCCAGAAAGTCAGCTGCGATGTGTCAGGACCATGGGCTCTGATATCCTCTGCCTCCCTCCTCGAATAATGACAATTATTTTCATTTCATGATCATCATAGTCATCCGTATCTTCAGCACAATCATCATCACCATCACCGTTATCGTATCTGACTTATTAAGCAATTACTATGAATGAGACACCATTCTAAGCAATTTGCATATTTATCATTTTCAATCACTGCAAGCCTGTAAGATAATTTTTCATGATGTTGTCATTTTAAGAAACCTGAGGCTCAGAGACAGGGGGTTGTCTGCTTTTAGAAGGAGGCCTGAACATCATCTGTGGAAAGGAAGTAGCTCGTGGAAGTATCTTCCGTGGAAAGGAAGATACCCCATAGTGCTGGGGTATCTTCTAATATACTATCCTGCTTCTCTCTGCACCTGGCTCCCTGCCTCTGGTGGCTTTTAGGCCTGAATTTCTGTGGGTGGCTTTGCCTCACCTGACTCCAGCCTGTGATTTGGCAGCTCCTCCAAGACCCGTGGGGTTATGGTGAGAATAACAGTGCCCTGATACCCTCGCTTAGGGCAACTGGTGACTAGGACAGCAGAAGATATAAATCTTACTTAAGAGATGCAAATTATTGCTTTCTTATCTACTTTAAAGTTGGCTCACAGTTCACATTTGGGACTATGTCTAAGGAAAAATAAGGACAGGACAGTGTGTGTTCAGTCTGTGACTGGGATTATTACAGTATTAAGAAGTATCACCTCCAAAGGAGATAGTCTCCTCCTGGCCATGGAAGATTAGCTTACATCAAATTGATCCTTTTTGCTAAGAGCTAGATAATGTGCATAAAATAGTTTTTAAATATCCCAGAAGGGATCATAGAGTAACTAAGGTCACCAAGTCCTAAACAGCCAAGAGCCCAGCAGAAGGGAAGTACAGAATGAGACAGGAATCATGTTTGATGACACAACAGCTGAGAAGTTCCTAAAACTGGTAAACATACTAACTCACAGATTCGAGAAACTTGACAAATCCCAAGCAGAATAAAATACAAGGAAAACACACCTAGAAATACCTTAGTAAAACTGTTAACAAAGTGAAACTTTAAATGTAGACAGAAGAAAAAATAACTTTCAAAGAAGAAATATCACTTGTATGGTCTGTCTAACAAAGGTACAAGTGAACTTTTCTAGAACTAGAGTATAAATGTTTTAACACAATAACTAAGTAAATGACACAAAGTCTATATTAACCAGTTTGATGAAAATATTTCAAATTGTATATGAAAACACTAGACTATGCCCCCATGTTTGCATTAATATATACAGCTATCATTTAATTAAAAAAAAAAAAGAAGTTGAAAATGGGCATTGAAAAAGAAGGTAAGCCCCACGCTTATCGAGACAGCCCATCCCTAGATCTTAGTAATTTGTCTGTGGATTGAAATATGACCAAAGGCTAGCCAACAGAGCATTTACCCAAAATTGTTCAAACTCTCTGGCTGGAGAGCTAACTAGGGTCACAAATTTAACCTAATGAATAGTCTTGCATCTGAGAAGGAAGCTGACATAGAAAGGAGACAAGAGATTAAAAAAGGAAATCCAAAGGGCACTAATTTCTACAGGCTTTAAGGCCAGTTTTACCCCTGCCCTTGGTTATAGGATCAAATTAGTTCCCTTTATGCTCAAAACCAGGTCAATTCTGATTTCTAACTAAACTATTTCTTAGCATTTTCCTTATTTCCCGTCTCTTCCAACATCAGTGAGTGCAGTACAGAGGCCTGAGAGGTGTTCTTGTCATACACAAACCTCGTGATGACCCCAATTTAAAATCGTGCTATTTTCTTTGTCACTTGAAAGATGAGGTTCAATTTATTCTGCTGGGCATGATGGCTTACACTTGTAAGCCCAGAATTCTGGGAGGCCAAGATATGTGGATTGTCTGAGCTTAGGGGTTTGAGACCAACCCACATAAGAATGAGACCCCACTTCTACTAAAAATAGAAAAACCTGGGCAGCAACCTGTGGCTCAAAGGAATAGGGCACCAGCCCCACATACTGGAGGTGTCTGGTTCAAACCCAGCCCTGGCCAAAAACTGCAAAAAGATAAAAATAAATAAAAAGTAAAAATAAAAACAGACAGACTAACTAGCTATTGTGGTAGACACCTGTAGTCCCAGCCACGTGGGACACTGAAGCAGGAGGATCCCTTGGCCCCAAGAGTTTGAGGTTGCCGTGAGCTATGATGCCATGGCACTCTCCCCAGGCCAACAGAGTGAGACTCTATCTCAAATAATACAAAACAAAACAAAACAATCTATACTATTAAAATCTTTTCATAACCTGGCTCAGACATACACACAAATCTATGTGTAGGCCCTATAAAACATTTCAGTATTTCTAATACGTGTCATGCATTTCCAAGCCACAACTTTCCCTGGGATGCCCTCTCCATCTTGTTCAACTGGATAACTCTAGTTAGCTCCTCTGGCCCCAGCTCTGCATAGCTTCGCCTCCCCAGCCTTCACTGACCATACAGTGGTTCCCTCAGTTTCTTATGATCAGCTCAGCATACGCACACCTGAACATGAGTTCTACCCATTGTACTCTTTTTTTTGCTCCAACAGTATCTCTTTTTAAACTGTATCACAGCACAGCTTATGTCATAGAATAGTTACTCCTAGGGTGGTTTAAGTCTCTTAGAGGCAGAAACATAAAATTCAATGACTGCTTAATTGAAATAAATGAAATATTTCTACAAGTGGAAAAGAAAGAAACGCCTAAAATCTGAATTTTTTTTCCCACTTAGATTATACTGAATTAAATTCCTCGGTGAAGTTTTTTTTTTTTAATTACCATTGCCACTAGTCCCTCCCACATCTTGTCATAATGTTATTGGCATTTTATAATGTAAAGACAGAACGTTATAGCCTGCAGTCATCCGTCATGACACCAACTTTGTGTTTTAGTCTAACCTTACAGCTATAAAATATCTGATAATTAGAGTCTACAATTGGAAGCTACCCTCTCATATTTATGAATAGTTTTAATAATTATCACCTCTGTCTGTACAAAATCCATTGATAACATTGTTGATAAAATTTAGAGTTGTTTAGGATACCCATTAGCACCCTCGCATAAACTTGACATCGATCTGTAGAATTCACTGTGAGTCCATAAAACTGGAGCTTTATCTAGTTGTCAAATATTCAGTAATTTTGGAATGAGATTGAAAATACATATGTGAATATGCTTGGCTTACAGTTACAGAAATTCAGTTTCAGAAAAGCTACCTGACTTGTGACATTGTGTGGGACCCATAAGTGGGGGAGTCAAGCCGGTTTTCTGCTTCGAAATCCTGTGATGACTTCACTGCACAACAGCACCCTCCACTGTAATCTGTCCAATGTCCTCCCAAGATGAAACACGGCACCTGCATTTCTCCTGTCTACCACTGTATGAAGTGCATTTAAGTAGGAAATTATGTTTCTTTGGCGTGATTTATTTTTATGAAATACTGCCATCTCTGAATAATCGCTGTGTTTTTTCCTGCATGCTTACCAACCTTCCCAAGCACCGGTTAATAATCTACTTTAATCCAGAATGCCTCTTCTGGTATCCAAGATATCTCTAGATAAGTGGTTCTCTCAGCTTCTTATAATCCCAGACTATAAGACTTCTGTAGGTTTTTCACTTTTGTAGTCTTTTGTTCTGGAGCTATACGGTCCAAGGAGAGTCAATGTGAAATATCAGCAAACAAGCTAAATACCAATTGTAATTCTTTTTTTGGTTGTTTCCTATGGAACATTCCCTCCTAGACCATTGGCATGGGCAATTTCATCATTCCTGTATAAGAAAAGCTTATAGAAAAAAAAATTCATTTGGAAAAAGGCTCTATATTCACCTTGAATTTGTAAGAATAACAAACCACAGCTTGTTTTGACTTGGATTTTATGTGTATCTGGTGTGTGTAGTGGACTTATGGAGATGGGAATAGAGAGCTAACACACCGCACCCTGCCATGTTGGAGTTGGCACTGGATCCTAGCCAGTTACTTCATATGCCTGAATTTCCACCTCATCCAGGTAACGAGATTGCTCTCTTCAGTCACAGTAGTGAGTAAGACCAAGGACTGAACAGAAGCCTGCTAATTGTCCAGACCACTCATGTCTAGCTGCCAATTGGCAGTTTCCCCTGAAACAGTAGTACTATACACTGTTCAGTGACAGAAGTCACTGTAGACCAACCTGAGACACTTCCATCCCCCAAGGGGAGCATAGCAGAGGACTCAAAGACTTTGCCAACCACAGATCTGAAGACTTAATTTCTCCAGAGAGAAGCAGCCTGCTATGCAAACCGATGAAATCACAAACCGAGAAATCTAAACTATAAAATACCTTTGTAAAATTCACGGTGTGATGGCGATGAAAGATTATATCCATGCTTAAATCTCCTCATTTTGATTGCAGATGACCAAAAAAAAAAAAAAAAAGAAAGAAAAGAAACTTCATAAAGTAAACTGAAAATGTTAATGACTTTTCAACTGAGAAGAAAAATAAATGGAAATAAATAAATAAATTCTTTTCCTTGAAGAAAAATAAATGGAAAGTCTGGCCCTGATGCATACTACATACATATCTCTTGTCTAAGTTTACCTACATGTCATATAATTGATTATATATTTTATAATAATTAGTCATACATTTATAGACCGACACACCTTGACTTAGTGGGGAAAACAACATAAGTGTAGATGCCCATTTATCATAAATGTAGGGCCAAAAAATCTAAACCAA
Source organism: Galagoides demidoff (assembly GCA_963574575.1). Lineage (NCBI taxonomy): Eukaryota > Metazoa > Chordata > Mammalia > Primates > Galagidae > Galagoides > Galagoides demidoff. The sequence goes on from CAUYQV010081836.1 coordinate 8,540, forward strand.
TCTCTTTCCAAGCTAACCAACTCAAAGACATACCCTTCATTTTATAGTGTCAAGGCCACCTCTCAAGTCCTAGGCAAGTGTGTATCAACTCATAATGAGATAAAGTTAATATTATTTCTTGAATTTTGGAATTCTTTTCTTTTGGAAAGAAATACAAACACAAAGGATGTCTCTAAAATGGGAACAGTGAAGAGTTAGGAAGGAGAAAGACTTGATTTCATTGTTTTGTCTGGTTTTGATAAAGGTAGAATGGCTTCATTTTTTTTATATGTGGGTCTTAAGTATCTTTAATGTCTTTGTAAATCAATGGTCTCCTGCTTTGCAAGAAAACACCAATGTAGGGGTACCCCTAAAATGGTAATTCCATGACCTCTGGATGATCTTAGACATGACATTTAAAACTCAATTAAATAATAACATGTTTCCAAATTTTTCCAGGACTTAGAAATGATGATGTTGTTGGATTAAATTGGTCAATATGCCAGTCAAAGTTTATTTCCAGGAAAATGTATAACTTAATTATCTTAACTTTCTCTTATTTTTTTCTTCAAGTTCTGAAATTGCTAATACATGTATGGTGAAAGGTTATTGAGATCAATATTCATAGAGACATGTTAGGTTAAAATATGGTTTCCTGGACAATTGCCCAACAAGAGTGATATTTGCTTGTACATGTGCTGAAGCCAAACCCTATCGTAAATGTTAAGTCATGGCTGTTTTCAGAGGCGGGGGGTTTCCTTAATGTGGAAACCAAAGAACTAGACTTTCAACTCTCACAACATCCTATTTTGTCTGCCCAGTAGCTTTTTCCAGAGTTAAACGCTTGGAAAAACATTTCGCAAAGAAAATGTGAAATGCTTGTTCATGGGAAATCTTTACTCCACCCAGGAAAAGATAAATGGCACTTAAGAATTACTCTTTAAGAGTGAGATGTTTATTGAAATAAGGGAGGCTAATTGTCAAAAATGATGAGAAACAAATGTGAAAAGCCCTGTGTTTGGAGCTCTGGCCACATGGAGCGTTTAAACAAGCATATGCTGTGTTTCAAAAGAAGAGGCATAGTTTTGGAAGCTGCCATTTTTCAGAAAAAAATGTTCAGTGTAAGAATAAAAAAAGAAAAAGAACATGGCTGCTAACAGCAGTTCCAGAACATGGAATAAGAGACAAGGAACATGGCTGCCAACATGATCTCTGAAAGGTTGGAACTCCACTTTGATATCACTTTAGCTTTTTAATAATATTGACTGACATCACAAACCAGTTCTACTGGAAACCTGCTGAGGGGCTGACATGATCGCTAGAGATAGGATAGAATTCTGTACAGATATGAGATGTATAGCTTTGCTTGGCCAACTTCTCAATCTTTTTAAAGTTTTGCCATGAATTCCCAGACCACTCTAGAAAAGGGTTTCTCAAACTTGACACTATTGACGTATTGGACAGATGTTCTTTGTTGAGAGAGGACTGTGCTGTGTGGAGTAGGAAGTTAGTAGAATCCCAGGCCACACAAGAGATGTCAGTAGTTGCTTTTGTCCATGACCAAAAGTATCTCCAGACATGAGCAAATGTCCCTAGGGAGGAGCAAAGGGAGGAGGAGGAATATATGGTCGGCTGGAGAAGGGAATCAGATGTATAGTCACTGTTCTAGAGTTAGGGTTTTCAGATAAATTGTGTATTGCCTATATACAAATCTATTCAGCAAAACTGTGAAGTTCATGATGCCAGAACAAAGTAACTCTGGTCCTAGAACAGACATCACTAGAAAAAGCCAATAAATCAGAGATGCTTCTATTCCTCTCAGGCAACAAGAAGTATTTGTGAAGTTTCTACAGATTGCCTGAAGTCTAAGGTAGTGGGAAATGCACCAGCTTTGGAATCAAATAGACCTGGATTTTGGCCCTGGCTCCATCACTTACCACTGCTGTAGTCATGGGCTTATTACTTGACCTCTATGAGCCTCAGTTTTCCTCCTCACAAAATGAAGTCAATACTGATTTCAGAGGATAAGGATTAAATAAAATAGCATATCTTGATACTTGTAGCTTGGTAATGCTCTAATAAATCATCATTTGTTATTATGTGGTGCAATCACATTCGGATTCAATGAAATAGGGATGTCATCCTTTTTGTTTAACCACCAAACCAATTATAACTGACAGATCTCATTAACTTGAACACGTTTGAATAATCATACAGTAGGACCTACAAATAATTAGAGCTCTTTCCAGCTCTGATTCTGACTTGCCTTTAGTTATCCTCATGTTGGCTGCACATTAGTCACTTGTTTCTGTGTCGTCAGCCTGGTTTTTGTTTTCCGTGGGAGTGCCCAGTGCAACATTCAACATCAACTTAACTGCAGTTGGACAAACCGCAGAGTTGTTTCAATAAACACACAACATGCTGAGCTGTGTGCATTAGGAAGGGGCAAATGTTAGCCAAGAGTATCTGATTTGGGGGCTCAACCAGTCCCCCTAACCCAGTGAAAGCATTCCCCTGAAATCATGAAAAGATTCACGTTGCTCAAAGCCTCATTTTAAACAGAAATATACACCAGCCATGTGCCAGCTGCAGGAGAGAGGATGGGGAAGCCTCTCACAGCAGTCAAGAGCAGTGATCCAAGTGACAAGAAGAAACAGGCCCATCTGGGACGTCTTCTGCTCATTTCTGCTGAAAGACTGTGCTGCTCAGAATGGTGGAAGGGGAGCAATGACTACTATAAGAAACAAAATAGTCTTCCTTTCAAAAGCCTCCCAAAGGGTTTGGGATGTTTATAACACTTGGAGAATGGCCAAGCGAGTATGTGTTTCAGCACAGCACGGAGAAATGATCAAGCTCAGCTTACAACCTACAGTTCATACATAGGGAAATCGTGCCAAATATCTCCCTAAGAGTGGTGTTTCCTGGAGAGCTCTTTGAAGGATTCTTCGAGGCTGATCGTTCTTCTGCAATCACCTGCATTTGAGAGATTCATGCACTTCATTGAGTTGTGCAACCTCAGAGAGGCCTCACTTGGTGGCCTGAGAGGAACATCTGGGGTCTTCAGGTTGGCTTAACCAAGTAAGCCAAAGGTGCAACCATGGACCCCCCTGCTCCAGCCTCATTGCCCACACAGAGTGGTACCTGCACATTTCTGTTGATGATACCTCCCGGGAGCAAAAAACAGTAATACAACTTTCACTTAGGCCAAAGGAAGAGTTGGCTCAGGAAGAGAAGAACCTTCAACCAAATGAAAGGGAATGTTCAAACCCCAACTTTGCAGTGTGTGTTTTGAATAAGATTCTCAGAAGAAGGAGACTACTTTCTGGGTATGAAAACAATGGATGTCCACACTTACATTCAGTCATTTCCCACAGATCATTTGAACATATTGCATTATCAATGCCTTAAATCAGCCCCACTGCCTGTTTTCGTAAATAAAGTTTTATTGAATACGAACAGGCCCACTCGGTCATACATGATCTATTGTTGTTTGTGTGCTCCAAGGGCAGAATTAAATGGGTGCCATAGAGGAGATATGGTCTATAAAGATACCCACTATCTGGCTGGCCACAGAAGAAGAAAATAGAGACCCTGCTTCTCATCATTCGCTTAGGGGTATCTAGATTTAAAATCTGGTTTATGTTAATCCAAAATTGTTACAGATTTAGCGAACCTTTCCAGTTCCTAAATGGTTTTTTTTGTTGTTGTTTTTTTAGAAACAAAGCTCATTGAATATTTATTGTTGTATCTTCCCTGGGATGGTTAGTTGTTTATATCTCTACTTTTTAAAGACTAAAACATATGAGGGAATATATTTACTTTTTTTTTTTTTTTTGCAGTTTTTGGCTGAGGCCGGGTTTGAAAACACCACCTCCGGTATATGGGGCCAGTGCCCTACTCCTTTAAACCACAGGCACTGCCTATATTTACATTTTTAAACTTCTCTTGTATCATGCAGTTGATTTATGAGCAAAAAATTAGGCTTTCCACCTATCCTAAATGTTCAAAAATTACATGGCTATGATTCTCTATTTCAACTGTTTTTTAATGTGTATTTTTTGAAAAAAATTAAGCCAATAATTATAAGCAGATAATAAAGATTTTTTTATACATGTAAATATTTTATAAAGTCTACAAATCTGGGCAGGATCTGATCAAAGCAAATACCTATATGTTGCTGATTTAATTATTGCAGATTAACCTGATGTTTTCCCCAAACTCAACTTATGCTCCTGGGACTTTCTATAACTCAAGAAAAATGTCTAGAAGTAACGTCTCTGGAAAGGATTTCCTTCTGTTCTTCCATTTTCTCTCTGTAATTGTTCAAATGGTCTGGTAAACCGACTGGATTATTAATTCACGAAAAGACCTTTGTGGGCTTTTTTAATGAGCTAGATGGTCCATGCTCCATTTCCTTTGACTTTTCCTTATAGTCTATGACTTAATGATAAAATAGAGGGAAATAAAAAATAAAATTGAAATTAAATAAGAGTCCTGGAAGTCCTTTTTTTTGCTTCTAACCATTTCTTGATGCTGCAGTTCAGATTATTAACGTTTTAAACAATGGTAAAATCTGACTTTAAAAAAGTTCATTTTAGTTCAGAAACACCAAGCAACCAACCAAATAAACAAAAACATGTTTTGAGGTCCTGCTGTATTTTAACAAAGCATTGTTTTGGCCAGTACTAGTTTATAAGAAGATCTAAGAATAATGTCATCTTTCAAGGGACGCCTGATCTGGAGGCATGGGGTCGGGGGGAGCTGGATAAACAGACCACAAATCATAATGCAAATCAGATTTTGAAAATAGGGTTTTAATGGATGAAAAGCAAAGTGTTATGGAAGCATGGGATAGAGAGCAATTAATTCCAAACAAGGAAAGAGGCCAAGGTGTCCAGGAAATGTTCCACAGGAAACATGCATTAGAATTCAGCCTTGAAGCTTCTGCTGTCTATAAAAGGGTGGGATGAGACCTCCAGTTCTCTGTACTTCACAGAGAGTGAATATCATGAACGAAAGCAAAGAGATTTTAGCCTGGCATTTAGGCCATCTGCCGTCCTAGCTGCTTGGGAGGCCGAGGGAGGAGGATCGCTTGAATGCAGGCGTTTGAGGTTGCTGTGAGGTAGGCTGACACCAGGGCACTCTAGCCTGGGCAACAAAGTGAGACTCTCTTAAAATAAGTAAATAAATAAAACAAAGAGATTTGTTTGCCTCTCCTTATCACTTGCCACACTGCATCCAAACAACCTGTTCACGGGCCTGCCTTTCCCACCAAACCTTCAGTTCCTAAGAGGCAGTCACATCTTCACTGCACTGCTAAAGTCTCCTACATAGATATCCCTTGAGTGAAGCAATTATTCTGGTGTCAGGTGAAATTTATTCCATATTTAACTTTTTTCAACCATAATTCAGGTTTCCCCCAATTTAAGCTTTTACAAGCAATCTATAAATAATTTTAATCCCACTCTGTTACACCAGCTTACTAGGACAATATGTTTAACTTCTCAGATCCTCATGTGCCTAATCTATAAACTGTGAATGGGGAAGTGAGGCAAAGGACATAGTAGAGAAAGAGAAAATAATACCTCCATCACAGAGATTAAGATAATATGAGGATCCAATACTCAATTCCCTGATGGACCTATAGGAGATCTATATATATATGTATGTATATAAAATGTAAATATATATGTGTGTCTCTCTCTATATGTTTATATACATATGTGTTTATATGTGTAAATATATTACATATATATGGGCTTCATTTCTTTAAAAAGAAAAGAACAATAATTGTGTCTTCCACATGCTCAGTACTAGCATGGAATTTTCTAAAACTGTTTCCCCGAGGACCTGATTTCCCTGGGAAAGCTTTTGAGGAATGCAGCATAATCACCTCTTGGAGAATTACACCGCACATCAACATATTAAAGTTTCAAAGGATTCCTGCTTTAATGAACCCAAAGTTTTTCCCACTTACCGGAACCCAGACTTTTTTTGCCAAGACCCTGGCATCCCTTAAGACACACTTTACAAGCTCAGATCTAAAGAGGCCGGTACAGACTTATCCCTCTCACTCTGCCCCTGATCCTACAAATGTCCTCATGCTCAGTCACATCTTACTGTGTATGTAGAAGTAGCAGGAAGGTGGGTTTTGGTTTTGCTTTGTTGTCGGCCTCTGAAAAAGCTATTGTCCTGTATCAGGCGTGCCATTCTCACATGTGAATTAAATACTCCCCTTTCAACGGATATTGAGCATCTTTATTTTTTTAATCAAAGTAAAATAATTAAAGGCCGTGTTATATTAAAGTTTGGTTTATAGTTTTTGTACATTTTTTACATCTCTGCCATTTGGGTTTATTTATTTATTTTTGATACAGAGAGAAGAGAAGTTTCAGAAAGTCTCTTAAGTGAGTGACACCCCCGTGCTTGTCTGGGCCTTCAATGCTCTCACCTGCACTCCGGGCGGTCCCACTTCCTGCTACCTGCGCTGAGCAGGACCCAGCTTTGTTGATATTTGTCAGTCAACACTAGCTAATCCATCTATGTTGAATTCAGCCCTCTGTCATCGCAGTTTCACATTGTACTTACTTTACTTTGACTTTATCCATTAGTCACAGCCTGAGGATATTTTCATCCTGCAGAAATATCATATGTGGTAATGATGCCTCTTCCTTTAGCTGCACAACTAATAAAATAGGAATCTCTCTCTTCAGTTCTAGTTCAGAAGGCCAAAATGGTTTTTATAAGTGATAAATACACTACTAGCATAACATGAGACGTGCAAACATGTTTTTAAAAATTTGAATGAAATTTGTCTTCACCGTCCACTTTGTCAGTGTCATTGGTCCACACCGGAGTCTGAGTTCCTCAGTGGCTGAAATAGCCTCCAATTTAATTTTTTGCCCAAGGACTTTACCTGGATTGTACATAGTGTACTCTCCCATAGTGTTTATTGAAATTAGCTCTTAAAGGTCACATTTCCCAGTGGGAGTTAGTTTTAGGAAAACCTGGATTACTTAAAAGTAATGAACTCTAATTCCATAACAACTTGCTGGCTCTTCACATGAGTAGAATCTGAGTAAGCTGGGAGAAATGTCCTGACACAACATTCTCGATACTTTAAATGAGAACTTTCAAGAGAAAATAGAATGTACTTTATATTTGTGTTAGAAAGTTTCTTCATTTGCTAAATAACATATTGGTTATTTTGAACTAAAAACTGGGTGTTACCTTGCCAGTTTTGATTCTTGAGAGAAGAGGACAAGGGATGGGGAAGAAAAAAGTAGAGGAGAAAAAAGAAAAAATTGGAGATGAAAGGAGAGAGGAAGGATGAAAAGAGGGAGAAAGAAAAGAAGGGAAAAGGGAGAAAAAAAGGGAGGGAGGGAGGAAAGAAGAAGAGAGGAAAGGAGGTGAGAAGGAAGGAAAGAATTAAGATTTGCTTGTTTATTAATATTTCAAACAACTTTTATAGCTTTTCCAAGACTGAGTCTAAGTCAAATTTAATTCCCCCTATATCAGTTTTCCTCACACTTCAGTTGAAGGAAACAATCACTTTCAAAAGGAAAGGCTTTATAATTAACTTACCTTTACCGTCAGTCCATGTTGTCAATAAAATTCAATAGTGAATGGGCAGTGCCTATGGCTCAGTGGAGTAGGGCACTGGCCCCATATACCGGAGGTGGTGGGTTCAAACCCAGCCTTGGTCAAAAACTGCAAAAAAAAAAAAAAAAAAAAAATTCAATAGTGAATCCCAAAATATAATTGTTAAAAATTTCAAAAAATTACTTTCTTATATTGACTTCCGTGTTCACTGTTGCACTTTCACAAGCTGCCCCGTCATACAAAGGCAAGATCTGCACGTGCGTTTGCTCACCACCTGCGTGTGGTGAGGCTCACGCCCGCTGCGTCCGTCAGCTCAGGCTCCCTTCTGCTCACCATGTCTGCTCTTCTGGGACAAGGGGAGGCCTCCCATTCCCACACTTCTCTCCAATCAATTATGATAAAATCATCTCTGTGTTGTCATTCGGCCTTCACATAGGAAAAGCACATGGTTTATTTGTGGGGTCAGTCCACCCCTGTCATTTCCTGCAGTATTCCAAAGCAGTAAGTACCCAATCTCATTTTTATGATGTGAGATCAAAGTTTCAATTTCTTAAATAGCTTAAGAAATTAAAGTCTTAGTCAATAAGACAGTTTTCCTATTGCATATCACTGGTGCAAAATAGAAGTTCTTGTTATCATAACTGGCAAGAAGAATCCATCCCTATGTCTGTTTTGGGACAAAAGTTGTTTTGATAGTAGGTTGGGCCAAGGACGTTCAGAGTTAAATATTAACTTCTTAGGTGATTGCTCAGGGCTGATGCAAGAGCAACACAAATAGAGACTCTGAGTCTATAGGGCAGTCTTCAGGTGACCTGACATCAGAAACATGCACATTTTTTAATTCAGTAAACTGAGAAAAAAAAAAAAAAGTAAATAAGTTCTCAGGGAACTTGCAAACCCTGAAGAATGCATCAGAATATTCCAATTTGAAAAATCCAATTTATCTCTTAGATAATAATTCTGAAATATGTTTGGACATTTCAATTAGCAATGAAACACCCGACTAGATTGACTTTATTTTCTAAGATAGGGGAATGTTTTGGCTTATTTTTAAAAATTTTATAAAACAATTTTTGAATCAAAGGTGTTTCCCCCTCCTCCAAAGAAAACATGATTTAATCTGCAATTTTATTTTATCCATGTGCTCTCCTCCCCAGGAATTATTGCCACAGGGGGTTTAGTTGCCAAGACTTATAATTCAGCATCTGAATAGCAAAATCATCCATCCAAGACCATTAATAAGCAAGTTCATGAATGATGATTTATAATATTTTCTGCAATTCCATGATGCTTCTCCTAACCTAATTTTAAAAATCATTTTGTAACTATTGGGAAAAAAGAAAAAAACTGTCATAATTTTTTTGGTTTTTTTTTAATACTGAAAAATTTCCCTAAAAGTTATATTTTCTGCTTTATGTTGTTGACCTTTTTGTTTTTTTTCTTGACTTGGGTTTTTTTACTTGGTGGGTATAATCATTCTTTCAGGGAAACTACCACTTTACCTAGCCATGCCTTCATTCAAGAAGTCTATGTCCACAAAAAGAAAACAGAGCAAAATGTCAATGTGAAATTTAAAAAAAAGCAACTATATGAAATTTGGTTTTTTTCTTCTTTCCAGAACATCAACTAGATAAACATAAAATTGTATTAACTAACCATATGGACCTATTCCAAGAACCAATTTCAGAATCACTGGGTTTTCTGACTTTGGACAAGATAATGTCATTTCTTTTGCATAATTTGCTAAAATTGAACTGTAATGCAGGCTGAACTCAGGGCCACCACCCATAAATACTTAGAGTTATCTTGTTTTATCAGAGCAAACGTAATTTCTGTTTTACTCCAACATAACCAATCTTCCCTTCTGGGATGTTGATAGACAAGGTTATATTTAGAAATAACTATGAAGCATCCTGGAGGTATGCAAAATTTGATTCTCTTCAGGAGGTTTTGATTTGGTGGTAGTTGGTTAGTTTGTTTTCTCTTTGTTCTGAGAATTAACACAAATTCAGAAGTTTATAATGCTCCTGATTGCAATCAGGACCAAAAAGCTAGTATCAATAAGGTAACTATGAGGAAATCATTAAAACACCATTAGCTATTAATGATGATAATAATAACGATATTTATATTATTTATATAATATAATTATATTATAATATTATTATAATTATTATAAATATCATATTATATAATGATACTTCTATTTTATTATTATCATTAATAATGATCTGAGCATCTCAGAGGACCTTATTGATATATACTTTTAATTTTAGGCAAATAAGATCAAAGTGCTTTTTTAATTGTATGCACCTCTATAAAATGTCTTCAAATATCAGCATTGATCATATCCTGACAGAATTCCTTCAAATTTAGCATTTCAATTTGCACTTAGTTTTTTAAAGAATATCTATATACTTTTTAATGTCCTAGAAAACAGCTTCCTATAAATTGATTACAGGTGTTATCAAGGTTAAACATCTATTGGAGTAAGAATCATCACAATAAATACAGATATGTGTTTCCCTTTTCCAGAGCAGAAATGGAAATTGACCTAGAAAAGCACATTTTTAAAGATTTGTCTCATCTCAATAAAACTTAGGAGTTTTTGTTGCTTTTCAATTTAAATATTTAAATACCAAAACTCTTAGTATTATAAAAAGTACGCACCTCGTTTCAGTGGCAGTCTGACGGATTGTAAGGCATCCCAGATGTGAAAATATCTACTCATGATCTTTCCTCCCATCTGCTGTGTGGACCCGTCCAGGGCGCTGCAGATCAGTGCATCTGATAGAAAAGGGCAGCCCTCACTAAGAAATAAATTTTGCTCTGTGGTGAAAAGCATCATATAGCCAGTGGCCTCCTCATAGAACCTACACACAGGCTCCCAAAAGTTCATCTCTGAGCAATAAAAAACCTTTGACATAATCACTTGGTCGATGTTACATCAACAACAACAGACACCCTTACCCAGTAGTATTACTGGAAAGATTGGAATTGTTAAGGTTTGAAGCCATTCCTGGCATAGTGCCAGACCCTTCATGACTGTTGAGGACCCACAAAAACAATCCTACTGAAAAATAAATTAAACCAGAGCATGCTAAACAAAGAAACCAGACTGTAAACAGGAAAAAAAATTAGTTGCTACCTCCTGGCTTAGTGTCTTAACCTGGAGCCCATGGATTGCTCTCTCTCTAGACAGGCTTCCAGGATCCTGTGCATCCTGTAATTTGTAAGTATTAATAAAATTGGGAGTAAAGATGTGCACGGAAATTTTTCTATCTCTCTAATCAGAGACACTGAAAATTTCTGAACTCACAGGAAAGTGTCTTAGAAGCCGCTGCATCATAGTGATGATGTTGTGTTGTGACAAAGATGATGTAACATGAAGATTCCTCTCTCCCCATCCACAGTGCCCTCAGGGGATATGGCTGACCTTTGTGGACCAAAGGTGGGCACCACCAGCATGGTGGCCCTGCTCTCAGGGGATGGAGAGGGAAGGCAAGAAGAAGCAAGTGAGCTCAGAGATGATGAGTAAGTTAAGCCTGCAGCTCCTTCCTGCCCCCATCATGTCAGGAATCCACTTCTGTCTAAGAACCTGCTGGGTCAGGCTTCCTCTCTGGGGGAGCGGCAGGGTATCAGCCATCTCTGATCAGGCCTCCTTTCCCTTGGGCAGTGGTCCTTGCTTTTTCCTCCACTCTGGGAGGACCTCTGTGGAGGTCTGGGTCTTGGGGATGTATTCAGGGCGCATCTAATGGAGGCAGAGCTCAGGTGGCGATGCTAGCAATGAGGGCAGCTGTAAACACAGATGAAACCTGATACTCACCTACTGGGCGAGGCCTGGGCCCTAGCAGTCCACAGACCTGTACTATTCCATGACCCGGGAGGCAGGGACTGCAGCTGTACAGAACAGAAGTGCTGAAATGATTCTGGATTATGCCCAGCTATGTCTTTGAAATTTTCTTTATACCATTTCTCCAATAACCTTCTTAAAACGCTTATTTTGAAGGAACTAGCCTCTAGAAAAGTAATTGTTTCCCTCTTGTCTACCTGCTTTAGTTTATCAAAGTTTTTAATCAACACTCCCCTTTATCCAGAACATTCCCCAGAGTTTCAGCCCTCTCCACCCAATACTATTACTGGTCTCCTAAGGCTCGTATTCTACTACTCTCAGGCCTACTACATTTTTGTCAGATCAATCTTTCTAAAACATAGACCAAATGACATTAGTCTCCTGGGTAAAAGCACTTAACTGATCATGACCTACTACAGGATTCTATTACGGCCTTCTGTGATCTGGGTTCAACCTGCATCTATAATTTCATTGTTCTCTGTTTTCTACACCAAGGACAACTTCCCTCCCAAGCTCATTCACTCAGCACATAGTTATAGAACACCTACCCCATGCCACGTACTCTGCTAAGCTCTAGGAATATCACACACCCCTGACCCCGTACAGCTTATTGTGAGGTGATGACAATTAGAAATAGAATAAATAAACTATAAGTGACTAAGAAAACAACACGTATAGAAACTAAGAATGAGGCTTGAGGAGGACCAGAACGGAGGTATTTAAATAGGATGATTAGGGAAGGCACAGTGGAGGATGTGACATTTAAATAAGAGGAAATTATCCATGCGAAAGAACATTCGGATTTAGAGACCAGCATGTGTGAAGAATTTGCAAAAACTGAAATTAGCTTGCCCGGATGGAGAGCGGGGAATTGGGACAGTGGCCTCCAAATGAGGCTGAATCTAGGTCCTGCAGGTCCTTAGATGTCATGGACAGAAGTTGTTTTTTACCCAATATACTGCAAAGCCAGTAAGGAATTTTAAGCGGGAAAGTGCCACAATTGATTAATAATTTTGAAAGATCCAAGAGACTCTGATAACCAATATAAGCCTCTGTCTTCATAGGGAACTTCAATCATCATAGTGATAAACAATGTTGAAAAGCACAAATGTTAAGATCTAGAAAAAAATACTTAACCCCTTGTGCAAATATATGATTATTTTAGATATGCTAACAAAAATAAATCTGGAAAATGTTGGAGAGTGGACTTTAGGGCTAGAACCAGCTCAAGCCTCTCTCTTCTGGATGGTCTGGAGATATAGAGCTTTCAGACACTACTTCAATATGGGGGGTGGACCCTTCTGGTGGAGAATTGTAAAGGAAATTAAATAGAATGCAAATTTCAGAATACATCAAAAAGCAAGCCTACTCTGAATTTTAGAGCATGAAAATACAATACATGAAAATCCAGGTAAATTCCATGTATAAAACTACCCAACATCTAAGAAAATCAGTGCTAGTTCAAAAAATATTTTTTAAACATTCAAACTAAACAATAGCTCCATGGAAGCATGAGGTCTCTGATTGTCCTTATTTTCCTGATTCTACGCTGGCCTTATTTTCGAAAAAGAGAAAAGCTGCCCCACCCCAGCCTATCCCTTGCTTCCTTCCTTGGCATTCCTGAGACTAACTTGAAGATCAAAATAACAGTATTGATTTAACATTTATCTGATGCCAGGAACTGTTCTAAGCACTTTGCCTAATGTCTGACTTGCCAGTGAGGAAACTAAGGCTGAATAAAGTTGAGTGATTGCAGAAGGTCATGAAGCCAGCCAAAGATCAAGATGGGATCCAAACCCAGATCTAACTCCGATGTCTGTGTTCCCACTTGCTATGCCAAGGGGAGGTAGAAAACAGTTTTGTAGGATTATTCATGGGGCAGAAACCATTTTAAATGAATAACCTTAGGACTTCAGCTCCCTACAGCAAGGAATGGTCATGAGTCAGCAAATGATTCATGGTAGCAGCACTTGGCAGGTTCAGTGTCAGCAGATGCCATTTTCAGCCCCCGGAAGCAAAGAGTCAATGACTGTAATAAAGACGGTTTCTGTAGGTGTTTAACTGTAGGTGAATACAATGTTAGACACCCTTGAGATACGGCAGGTTCTGCCAAAAGCTTTATTGCAGGTTGTTATCATGGGAACCTGCGTTAGAAAATGAAGAACACGGTGACTAGGGGATGAGTAAGGGTTATGTGTTAACAGAAACACAGTTTCAGTTGGGAGACAGATCCAAATAAAAGCGGAAGAAAAAAAGATATAGAAGTTTCAAGGTTTGTGGCATCTTTTCAAACATACAGAGTAAAAAGACCTTCATCTACGTATCAGAGTCCTCCAAGGGGGTAGGACACTTAGCATTGATGGAACTAGGAACATATTTTCTATTGTGATACTTCCATCTATACTAGAATGTGCATTCAGAAAAATATTACAAATATGTGCATTTATGTGAATATATCTATATATACACATACACATAGATATATCCTATCAGGTTTATGAGTTCAGGACAACTGCTTAGGGCAGCAGTTCTGAACCTGTGGGTCGCGACCCACAGGGACTGTATTAAAGGGCCACAGCATTAGGAAGGTTGAGAACCACTGGTTTAGAGTAAGGTTAAATACCCACTTAATTTATTTATAAAAAGAGTCATTTAAAGATATGTACATAGCAATTGAATGGTGTGCTGATATGCCAAAAATTGCGAAGATAGTATTCAAATAATTGATACCAATGAAACACATCTTAAACCTAGCTTGCTATGATACTCACTAAATGAGTGAGAATTGTTTGTTTAAAAAAATTAAGGTCTTATTAGAGTCATTAAAATGAAATCCAGCCTGTACATATCTTCAAGTACAATTTGAAAAGAAAGTAAACAGACCCCTGAAATAGGAAAAACAGGCAAGCCCACACTTTCCCATCAATTCTGAGTAAGATTTTAAGAGAACCAAAATCAAGTCCTCAGAAGTTGTTTACAGCCTAACCTTAGAGGTTCTTTTTTTTAAGAAAAAATTCTGATGCAATATTTAATTTTTTTTTTTTTTTGGCAAATATGTAGAGTAGACCCTAAGAGAAAAATGTGGCAAATAGTTTCCAAACAAACATTTTAGAAGGAAGCTGAAAACTAACAGGCGGGTAGCATCATGCCACGTCCCTAACAGGCAGACAGCATCACGCCACGTCCAGAGTCAGGGCTGTGTCTCAGAAGGTTGAGGCCCTTTGACATTGCAATTGACTTTCTTTCAGCGGGGCCTGAATTGTCCCCTCACTGCAGCCACAGCAGGAGGTGGCTGACCCATCCGGAGAGCACTGTGTGGGCTGATGTCAACATCACTGGCCTTGCTGTGTGGACGCCACACTGATTTTACTGTTTGCCCTCTGGTTCCTGTGGCTCAGAATCAATAACTTCTTATTTTTCCTGAAGCTTCTCAAACATATAGACAAGGTTAAAAAGAGAAAGCACTTTTTCAGGTCTTAAAATGCTCTTGTTCACCCCAGAGAACACTGATCTGGGATTGTGGCTGTGTATGATACAATGTGTGGAAACTGAAAAGAAAATATTCTAACCACACCATACAGGTTACAAGACCTAGGAATGCAGAGCACAGGCTTATTATTTGTGTAATGTCTCTGACAGCTCCTAGTCTAGTGTGTCCATGTAGCTGAGCTCCCTTTAGGGACGTGACACAGTGTGGCAATTAAGGTTGGTTTGGGTGGTTTTCGTGATGCTAACCAAGGATGTCCTCCTAATTTAACTTCCTTAACCTTTCTTTTGATCCAATTCCCAGGTAGCTACAGCAATTCCAAACTACAGCTAATCGAGTTTGAAGCTACTACAAATAGGGAGGCCCCTGTGGCTCAGTGAGTAGGGTGCCAGCCTCATATACCAAGGGTGGCAGGTTGAAACCCAGCCCCAGCCAAACTGCAACAAAAAAAATAGCCGAGTGTTGTGGCAGGTACCTGTAGTTCCAGCTACTTGGGAGGCTGAGGCAAGAGAATTGCCTAAGCCAAAGAGCTGGAGGTTGCTGTGAGTTATGATGCCACAGCACTCTACCAAGAGTGACAAAGTGAGACTCTGTCTCTAAAAAAAAGGATATCACAAATAAGCCTCCACAAGCTCTTACAGTGTGGAAAACAGTGTTTCCTAGCAGGCACAGTGGGATGTGAACAGCAGCCAGGTAGCTTCTGATCACACAGTCAGGAGTCCTGCTCGTGGGGTAGAATGTCACCTCTCTGAAGTCATTTGCTTGGAATCTAGCACAACTACTTGGGGCAGACCTCACACTTTGAGAAAAACATTTAAAATTTTGTTCTGCGTTTTTGTGATATGGTGAAGAATTTTCTCTAGCCTTTAAATAGCTATATTCCTTTCGATTTGTCACCCTGGATCCTTGGGAGCAATCCATCAGAGGAGACGCACTTTGCTGTTCAGGGGTATAAATACCAAGAAGTGACATCAGAGCTCTATCTTCCTTGGAAGGTGATTTTTCTAAGTGGGAGGAAAAAACTATAGAAACAACGTTGTCGTGAAGAACCTAATGGGATTCGGAAAACAGAGCCTTTAAGTATTCAAAATATAAATAAAGTCACAAGATGTTCTTTGTTAAAAAAATTGTTTAGATCATGTCTTATTTCTCTTATAATGATACTTGATAAAATGTAAGACTTTATATTTTCAAGTTCTTTATCTGGAGCCAGACTATTTAGATCGAATTCTGGCACTGTCCCTTAGTAGTAGTTAAAGTTAGGCACTTAAATTCACTATATCTGAGTTTCTTCTATAAACTGAGGGGAAAACTATGGAAACCTCACAGAACTGATGGGAGGGTTCAATAAGTTGATATGTGTAGAAGACTAGAACAGTATCGGGCTGGCCATGGAAAGAGCCAGAGTAATAAACGCTGTCATGGTAACTGATCCTAGTAATGGCGGCTGCTCCGGTTCCAGTTCTGTGTTTATCACAGCTTACCATCCATAAAAGTGGGATCGCATGAGGAAACTGTGAGTAAATACAGGGCCATCCCATGAGGGCGTCTGGGGCAGTGGCCTTCCCTCCCCACTACCATTCCCACCCCCCACATATACCACCGTTTCCCATCCGGAAAGGTGCCCAGTTTCCATCATGGCGCTAATATGGCTAGACGGGATTTCCCCCTCAGCCCTGTCCCCATGTCTAGTCTGTCTTCACGTCCACCTGCCTAGTACCTCCTGCATTCTTCCTCTGTGTTTCCTCGACCTTCAAGGGCAGACACCATTGTTCCTCACTGGATTGTCACAGCGGTCTTCTAACAAGCTTCAATGCCCTCAATTTCTTCCATATTTCAAACCACTTTAGACAATAACACCAGACTATTACAATAGTCTAACATACTGCTTTAAGTGATTGCTTTGTCAAAGTAACTCAGCTAGCAAGTGGCATACAGAGATTCAAAGCCAGACTGCCTGCTCTGAGTCCGTGCTCAGAACTAGCCACCTGAACTATTCAGCATCCTTTGTGATCTGACCTGGAGTATTTTTTTGAACTTTCTTTCCACCAGACCCATGCACCAGGAGTTGATTTACCTGCCCTTCTTAAACTAAGCTACTTTTACCTTTTAGGATAGTTTCAGCTGTAAATAACAAAAAAGCAAAACAAAACCAGAAGATCTCAAGTGGCTGAAACACTAACAGGGTTTACCATCTCATATAATACGCCTCGAGATAGGGTACGTCTGGAGGTAGTTAGCACCAGAGCTTGGCATCAAACATGGAACTAAAATTCTTCCAGTGTCCTCGCTCTGCTATACTCAACATGATCTCCTGTCAGATCCTTCACATTAAGACAGGGCCACAGGTCCAGGAAGCACATACAGACATGAGAACATCCAGTGGGAACAAAAAGACCAAAGCTCTACTGTTCATGTTGTGAAGTGAAGAATCTTCTCCCACACTTCCACCCTTACCTTGGCTTTCCCCGCCAGACTTCCTCTGACGTCTCATTGGCCAAAGCTATCACCGTGACCAGGCAATTTATAAATAAAGCAACATGAAATCAGATAAATTCAGCAGCTTCCAAAGTGTTTGAGATATGACCACAGTAGAAGATACTTTGTATACCCCAACTCAGTACACACATAAATACATTTTATACAAATGCCATTTTCAGAAGATAAAATTCAACTTTGCTCTGCAATGTATACAGATATTTTCCAATCTATTTTATTCTTTATACTACTATATTTTATTGATCAAAAATAATTTGATTCCACCATTATCTTGATTTTAAAGCCCACTCATAGACTGCTACCTGCACTTTAAAAAACACTATTGGTGGGATTGCAAACTAATACAGCCTCTTTGGAAAGAAGTATGGAGAATACTCAAAAAAGTCAAAATAGACCTTCCATTTGATCCCACAGTCCCACTACTAGGCATCTATCCTAGTAGAAGAAAAAAAAATCATTTTATTATAAGGACATTTGTACTAGATTGCTTACTGCAGTTCAGTTTATAATTGCCAAGATGTAGAAACAGCCTAAGTGCCTTTCAATCCATGAATGGATTAATAAACTGTGGTATATGTGTACTTTGGAATACTATTCAGCCATAGAAAAAGATGGAGACTTCACATCTTTTGTATTAACCTAGATAAAGTCAAAACACATTCCTTTCAGTAAAGTATCAGAAGAATGGAAAAGCAAATATCCAATGTATTCAATGCTAATATGAAGCCAGTAGACCAACTTAATACATGCCCACACAAGAGAAAAACTCAACTCAATTCAAGATGGGGGGAGGGAGAAGAGGGGGGAGGGGAGGAGGAAAAGGCATCAGTGTGCTCCCAGCTAATGGGTACAGCGTAAGGATGCATGGCGCACCTCCTGGGTGCAGGACACAACTACAACAGGGACTTTACCCCCAAAATACAAACACTGTAACCTAATCATTTATGCTCTCATATTAGTCTGAAATTTAGGGAAAAAAAACAAAAAACACTAGCTTGGATCCATCGTAATTTACCCAAGTCATGTTGAACAGAGTCAAACTCAGGAATAATATCAGGTCAGTATGATGGAAGGGCTATTTGAGACAGAGTTGGCTGTGTGAGACAACCAGTACTTCCCATTTCTGTGTCTTACATTATATGTTTGTTTATCCTTTACCCATATCTACGACATCTCTTATTCAATACTCGTTAGCTAAAATTGGGATGTTTCAACCTTGAGATGAGTTTCAACTTACTGCTGAAAAAGTTGGAGTTTTTATTTATAATTTCAAAAATGAAAACTGACACTCTTCAGTAGTTTGTAAGTCACAGAAAATAAATCAAGCATTTTTTGTAATCAGTGAAAACTGGTTTCTTATACCCTCAATGAATCCCCAACAATAAATTAAAAAAAAAATCAACATTTTTAAAAATTCAAGAATTAGTTTCTTTTGATGATGTTAGTAGGGTAAAGGGTCATGGGAGTACAATTAATTTCCTTTAAAATGCTTCTTTCAAATGATGTCCAGAGAATAAATCATCAAAGATGAATCAGGGAACACTGAGTGTCTCCCCCTTGTTTAGAATGTCTAAGGATCTGAGAGCAGCTGGCCCCACCTCTGTTCTCTCGTCTCCTGATTCATCTTGTGGGTGATCCCAAAGAGAGGTCATCCTCCGGCCCTAAATCACATAAGCTGGAAATAATCCCAACCACAAGAACCTTGCTGAGCTGAGCCAAAGGTTTTAAAGAGCCTGGGCTTTGTACCCCCCAGGCCCGCTTTTCCCCCTGCTGATCCTGGCTCTTCCCAGACCTGTGGTTATTTGTATTTTTACAGTCATATTCTGAAGTATCCAATATGCCTTAGCATCTGTTAGGACCAGCTCTATTCCAGGCTGCAGGGAACCCCATGCAAATAGCCATACTGCTTTTTCTTAACCAGCTTACAATCTAATAGGAGATGCCTAAAAACAGCTGCTGAAGACCTCATTTAATAGTGGTGGTTTCCCAGAAGAGATGCTGACTAGCATTTGTAGAGTACCCCTTATGTGCCAGATGCCATGCCAGGCCGTTTATGCAAACTACCTCATCAAAAGGCCATGATCATCGTGCAGTGTGATTTCCTCCATTTTGCAGAGTTGGCAACTAAGGTGCAGAGCACTCCAGCCATTCTTCCACTGGGACACCATTAGCAAGTAGCAGAGCCCAAGTGTAGAAGAAGACTCCAAAGAGTTTATGTTTGGTTTTTTATCTCATCTTCTCCATATCTATAGGCATAAGAGAATTGTATCCATCTGATAGGAAGACATATTTTAAATAGGCCTTTGAAGTGGAAGAGATGGCTGGGCAGGGAGGCTCACACTAAAATCCTAGCACTCTGAGAGCCCAAGGTGGGAGGATTGCTTGAACTCGGGTGTTTGAGACCAGCCTGAGCAAGAGTAACACCCCATCTCTACAAGGAAAGAAGAAGGAAGGAAGAAAGGAAGGAAGGAAGGATGAATAATTATCCAGGCAGAGAGGTGGTATACACCTCCCAGCTACTCTGGAGGCTAAGTCAGAAGGACTGGTTGAACCCAGGAGTCTGAGATTGCTGTGACTAGGTTGATGCCACGGAACTCTAGCCTGATCAACAGAGTGAGACTCTGCCTCAAAATAAAAAAAGGAAGGGATGTACTTTCCTCAGTGCTGGAGAGCAGAGCAGGATGCTGAGGTAGGGGGCAACCCTTCTGTGAGTTATCCAGGCAGGGAAATACGGGATGGGCTCGAGGTGCTTGGTGGGATAGTTTGGCTATTGTGTGATGTGCACTTGGGGGTGTGAAAGAAAGTGAATCTGGAAAAAGGAGGTGAGGTTTCGAAGATGATAAATTCCAACTTCCCCACTTCTCATAATCCAGTAGAGGTTTCCAGGAGCAAGAAACCCCTCTGCAGCCAACCCACTGGACTGAGTCAGGAGGGGCAAGAGTGTGTGAACAGAGGTGACGCTCTCAGCACAGGAACCAGATGGTACATTTCTTTGTGATCCTCACTGGGAAGCTCAGTATTTTACAACCAGTAGGTCTGTAGCTTATAGCTAATGAATGAGTGAAAGACAAACAAAGGAGCATTTCTGATCTTTCTTGGCAGGTTCCTTAAGCAAATGGGTCAGAGAAAGTGGCTGGACAGAAGAAGGAGGGGACAGGGACAGCTGGGCAATGATCTGGGCAAGTTTGACTCTTCCTATGAGTACGTGTCCAGATGAATGAGTTAAACAACACAAATTTTAGTCAAGGCAGTGTGGCCCCTTCTCTTGTGATGCAGAAATGGCATGCCAGAGGACAGAAAATATTCAAGAGAGAACAGACAAGAGCCGTAAGAGGCAAATGATTCAAAAGATTTGCAATGGGACCACCATAGTAAATAATCCCGTAGCTCATACTACCACAACTTCAAGCCACATTTTCTTTACACACCAATTTGGTATTTGACTATGAAAGGTAGCCTAAATGTCTAACTGAATTACTCATTATCTTGTATGTTAGGTAAGGGCAGGATGAGTGACATGGTGTGACAAATAAGCAGCACTATACATCACAGACTGTGGTGCAGCTCGGTACCCAAACTCAGTTTCAATGCTGTGTGTTGTCAACACATAGATTAATTCCAAAAAGGAAGACACTAAAATACATGGCAGGACAATTTTGTAAGATTAGTTTCCTTGGCTTTACAGGCAGATAAAAATTAGCTCCCTTGCTGAGTCACAGGCCGAGTAAAGGGAAGTCAAAGCTCTGGGAGAGACGAGAAGGGACAGACGAGAGGAGACAAGATGGGGAGAGGAAGTTATGCTGATGTTACACTTGTTCCTGGTACAGTGAAGCCTTCGAGTTGGCAATGCACATAAATGGCACTTTAGTGAATGGCAGTTGTAGTAGTGGTGGCAGGAGCAAGGGTTGTTGGGAAATAGGACGTTGTCAGTGACGACTGATGTTACCAGTTGATGATATCTTCCATTGGTTTTTCTGTGCCAGGCATGATGCAGTATGAGGTTGAATGGATCACACTGAAAGTAGCAAAGGTGGCTGGGCATGTGGGTATGAGGTTGAATGGATCACACTGAAAGTAGCAAAGGTGGCTCATGCCTGTCATCCTAGCACACTGGAGGCCCAGATGGGTAGATTGCTTGAGCTCAGGAGTTCTAGACCAGCCTGAGCAAGAGTGAGACCCTGTTTCTACTAAAAAGTAGCCAGGCATTGCGGTGAGCATCTGTAGTCCCAGCTACTCAGAAGGCTGGGGAAAGAGAACTACTTGAGTCCAGGAGTTTGAGGTTGTTGTGAGCTATGACACCATGGTACTGTAGCCTGGGTAACAGAGTGAGACTCTTTCTCAAAAAAAAAAAAAAAAAAAAAAAGTAGCAAAGGTTAGATGAAAAATACCAGAAAGTTTCTTGCTAGTATTATCCAATAATTAATAGAAACATTTTGGAAACGTTAGCTTTGGATGGATGTGCGTAGAGTCTGTGACTCTGACTCATGAGTTAAACACTTTTCAGGTGCACCATGCTGAATATCGGGAGTTGATTCCTACAGAGATTTCCTTTCAAGAAACAGTTGAATCTGGAAAACCCTCATGACCATCACTATATGGGCCCTCTGCTGAGTCCCATGTGGCCAAGACTGTCCATGTTGAGCTGCAGAAAAGTAAAATATCAATTTTAACCTGCAGTGAGGAAAAATGTCTACTTCATAGAGGTCAAATAAAATATTCTATGGATTATAGGCCTAATGTATGTTACTATTAATATGCTAAAGGACATATTAGCTGCCACATTCATTGATAAGACATGATGAAATATTTTCAATTAATTCAAGTAAATTAATTAATTGATGTTAGGAAATTTTTTGAAACCAAAAAAATCCAATGTAACATGTTATGTGCATCACTAAGGTCAATAATCATTCCCTTTCTACTTCCTTGGGTTTTATTGTTTATTTTATTTTTTAGAAATGGGATCTCACTTTGTTGCTGAGGCTAGAGTGCAGTGGTATCACCGTAGCTCACTGTAACCTCAAACTCTTGAGTTCAAGCAATCCTCCTGCCTTACCCTCTTGAGCAGCTGGAACTACAGGTGTGCACCACCAAGCTCGGCTATTTTTTTTGTTTGTTTGTTTGTTTGAATTCTTTTGTAGAGATGGGGATCTTGCTAAGTTGCCTGGGCTGGTCTTAAACTTCTGGCCTTAAGCAATCCTCCTGCCTCAGCTCCCCAAAGTGCTTATAGGCATGAGACACTGTATCTTGGCCCATGTTCTTCTTTTTTCATATAATCTTAGAAACGATTTCACTCTTCAAGATGGAGATCCACACTAAACTCTGGGGAACGATAGAAGAAACAGTAACATCTTCCCCTATCCTCTTTCTTCCTACCTGATCTCATAACTGCTTACATACATAAATGCAGTCCCAGACACAACAAAATTAAAAATAACCTAAGCTAATTTCTCGGAAAATCTAGATTCTAAGATTAAGAACTTCATCTGTTCCCAAAGTTCATATGTATAAACATGTGGAATTTTTTTGTTATTTCTTTATGTCATTTTGTTTTTATAAAAGAAATCTTAGTAATATTAATTAAATATTTAATTAAACTCACTACTTTTCAATGTGAAGCTAATAATGTTTAAATTGAGGCATTGGAGTGAAACTTCCTCTCTCTGCCACCCTCAGCCTGATTTGTCAAATCTTCATCATCTGTCCTGGGCTACATTTGAGTGGAGACACCCTGAAGCTATAAGGGGTTATTTCTTGATAAGGTAAAAATAAAACTAGTTGAAAACTTTTTTCTTGCCAGCCGAGCTCCCTTTTCACCCTGCCTTGCTTCTGAACTGTACTTCCAGGTAATGACTCTTAACAGGATAGTGAGGTGGGAATGGAAGGCATGACTTGCAGGCTTCAAACTATTTCCAGTTTGGAAGACACGCTCATTTGTAGGAATGAGCTGGTTGACCCACTTTACTTTATAGGGAGGAAACTCTAGCACCAAATGTTTGACTTTGCCCAAGAGTCTCAGTAGTCACATGGTTAAGAACCCAACTCTTTTGATTTACAAATCAGATTTCTGCCTCTTGTGTTATCATGATGCAGAAAAATAAACTACAATTTGTCATTATGAAACAATGGATAAAGGTAAAGACTGGGAGGAGACAAACTTGAATGTGTCGGGCTTGGCTTGGGCACCAGGCTTCCAGGGAGCCACCAGGTGGTCCAGTGCCCACACTCTGCCCCACTGTCTGCCCCTCCTTCTGTTGTCAGGGGCCTTTCCTCTCCTCTCTCTCAGTATTTGTTTATAGACTCATGCTGGCATCATAGTTGTACATTTGTAAGCCTGTTTACTCCAGTAGATGTTGCAGTCATTGGGCATATAATAGTATAAAATGAAATTTGTTAAATGAATAGTCAATAAAAAATGCAATAATTTTATTTTTTCTATTTCAAAACAACAGGGATAATAGTTCCAGCCAGGTAAGACTGCTGTGAGGTCTAAATATGATGCTTTAACATACATTAATGCTTCACATATGGCACTTAAGCATGTCAAGTTACGTATTTGTAGCTCAATAGTATCTATTGAATGTTTACTCACTCTTCTCCTGGAACTGTCAAAAACTGTTATAATCCTCTACATGCTAATGATTGCACTTTCAGTATCCATTGATTAAGAAAAGATGAACCGATGAATGAGTTTTGAGGTGCGTGACTCTGCAACCCTGCAAACAGACAAGGGTCCCTATGCACAGGTTGGAATCTGTCGAACTGTGGATTCTTCCAAGATTTGAAATGAGGCTTCTGGTTCTCATTATAGTAGAGAAAAACACTCACAAGTCGAGCAAAACACCAGGGTAAAAGAGCAAGGGAAGAAGACACAGAAGAGGACAGACAGCCTCCTACTTTTAAAAATCACCACAAATGGCTAGATGGCTGCCAGCATGTGGCTATTTCACTGCCTTCGATCACCTCCCCACAAAGGTACTTACTATTCCTATCCAGCAAAAATAAAAAAAGGTAAAATAGACAATCCCCAATTCTTTGTCTTATGAGTCTAAAGACTTCCAACTAAATTTCTTGCACTTTTTATTAACCTGTTAGGACTTTCCTCATCACACATAATGGAAATCCAACCTCCATTTGGTTTAAACAAATAAAAGAAACTAAATGGAGATAGATGTAAAGAAATTACTGCTTCACTGAAAAGTTTGAGAAGGGGGTTGGTTCAGGCATGTCTGAATCCAGAAAACTAATAAATGAAAAAGGAAAAGAAATCTTCAAAAATCAATTTTCTCCCTGACTGCTACTCCCACCAAAGGAGGTGATACTTTCAATCAGGCTGTCCCTTCAGAATGTCAAAGGAGGTGAGCTGAAGTAACCATACCAAAAAACACCGATGCTTATCGCAGTGGTTCCCCCATGGTTAGGAAGCAGGTGCGTATGCTCTGTGTCTGAACCAAACACTGTAGCTAGGGGGATAAATAAACTATTATCTGGACAGGCACGGTTTACATGTGGGATGACCAGCCACTCTGTTTTTCTCAGGACTTTCTGGTTTTAGCATCACAAGTCCTGTGTCCTAGGAAACCAGTCCCAGGAAAACCAGGGTGGTTGGTCACTCCAGTTTACATGTGTGCCACTGAAAATAGGGGTCATTTCCAGACTATAGCAGTCAAGTACTGTAACAGCATTACTAAATACTAGACTGGAAGAAAATGTCTCTCCATGGACTTGTGAACTATACAGCCACCCAACCAATATGGCAGCCACGTAAGCCTACTGAGTCTGAAACATGGTAGTGTTCAGAATTTGGATCTGAATTCAGAGGTGCGTGAAGTGTACAATACATATCAGATTTTAGAAAACTTAGTATGTAAAAAGAATCCAAGTTACCTTATTAATAATGTTACGTTGACATGTTGAAATGATGTTTTAGATAAAATAAAATGTATTACTAAAAATTAATTTCACCAGTTTCTTGTGACTCTTTAAATGTGGTTATTAAAATCTCAGGTTATATATGGTTTAAGTCATAGTATTTCTACTGGAGAGTATGACTACGAGATTTTTTAACAAGATTAGCGATGCATTTATGTCATGTATAGGTGGGATATATAATAAAAATGCTTTGGGAATGTGCAAGCATCCTAAAAAACAAATAATACATAAATAAAATAGAAAACATGGGTCCACCAACAATGGAAGATAAAAGCATCAACCTCAAGACCAGATTCATGTAGTTGGTCACTTCTGTCCTCATCTGGGCCAAGTAAGAAGAGAAGTTTGTCCTTCAGATGCCAGAGACCAGAAAAGGAGAGAGAGAGGGGTTAAAATAATTTCTCATAAATACAAAATTATATTGTTGGTAATGTGATAAGTTCCAGCATACAAGGTCTGTTTTGATTTAATTACAGATATTATGCAAGTAATTTTTGTTTATTTGATCCACACGCCTCATTTTTCTATCGTATGTCGAGTTTCTTGAGACTGCGAGGATGGCATTAGTAAGTTTTATTCAACCCCTTGCCTGTGCTGTTGGGCCTCCTGTATGTTTAATGATCCATTGTTTTTCCTTCTCACATTCACTTTCTGCAGAGGCAGGTTAGCCCAGAGAACCTGAACGGGCCTGGCTTCAAATGTTGCAGAAGTTCCTTAGCAGCGCCCTCATCTACTGCAAGTTTTTCAGCCTTCTGTGCTTCATTTCCACCAGCAACACTGCGAAGCAAGAACCTCAGGGGCTCCCTGAACACACACGCACACTCAGAATCACACACCCACAAATCTCTATCATTGTTTGTCATTTAATTATTGCTAATCATCTGAAAAATAGCCAATACATCCAAACACCCCAACTGACTGAAATTGTTCTCCCTCAATATTAACTACTTTCCAGCACTGGAGAGAGTTTCTCCATGCTAGTGGTTGGGTTCCCTCGGAACATCCCTGAGAATGTGTATTTGGAAAGATTACCTTATTTTCCTTCAAGATGAAGACATGGTCACTGCAGACAGCGATGATTTGGAGAGATGGTGAGCAGTTTTTGATAGTTCCTCAGAGACTGCCCTTGTTGAATGAAGATGTCTACAGAAAAACAAGATGCATTCTAGCCCACACACGTTAGAGACATTTTTTCAAACACCAAGATTAGAGAGGATAGGTATTACAAATAACATATTTGTTGGAGAGAGTGGAGAAATCACAAACTCGCTTGGATAAACACTATTAAGTGCATACTTAGCCAGCTGCTTGCGACAGTTCCCCTCTGGCACTCACTCGCTGACAAGCTTGACTCCAGCTGTAAATTAGGTTGCAAAACTTCCTAGTCAGAGAGCTCGCCCTGGTAGGGGGACTCATCCCTGGCTCAGAATCTGCAAGGACAGAAAAATCAATGTGACAGAAAAGCAGTTGCTTGTGTCAGGCCTCACCAAGGAGAGAATGGGCCTTAAATTAATCATGATTTAAGGATGCCGGCAAAACAGCACAACGGCACGGTCCTGGTGTCTCTGAGAAAAAGAAAAAAGGAGCCTGGAGCACTTTGCAAATGCTCCCCACAGATCCTGAGATCCTGCCCTTCTGTTATAAACAGGCTCAGTGTTTATGTGGGAATACGAAAGCATTGTTGATCTCACGCAAACAGATAAAAATGCATGAAAATCTACAAGACTTTGGTGAAGCAGTTAGCACAGTATGCATCCCTGGGTAGGGCGGGAATAAACAAAAGTTCCTCTTCTCTCTTAGAACCTGGGAACTGAACTCAATCACAGAGAGGATTTCAAGTTATATATTACATTTTGATTTCTCACAAAAGCAAATGGCTGACAAGAGCCTCTTGTCTGGAGCGAGACTGAACATCACATTCCAGAGATGCCTTTTTTTATCCCTCACCTACTTTGGACAATAGGGGCCTGGATGAAGGAAAGCAATTTTTGGCTTGGCTTTCATCTTGGAACAGCAACTATTAAATGGACAAAAAGACCTGCCAAAGCTACTGTTAAACTGCCACCGTCAGATGGCACCGTGAGCCCCAAGATAGAGGTGAGCTTCTCCTCAGATGTCCATCTGTTGGCCAAGAAAGTCCACTTTAGGTAGGAGATGTCCATCTCTGTCAATAATTCAGGCAGTGGCATCCTTGTATTAGAGAAAATGACATTCAGGTCAGCAGACTTCAAACTGGCTTTGCTCCTGTGTCGGGTACCACACGTTCCAGCTCTGACTCTAGAACTCAGGTCAAGCAGCCAGGTGCAGCTGTTTCCACAAAGCCACTCTTGACTAAGAGGACTAGGATTTTACCAGGTATTAGTATACCAGGTGTAGGTATTAGTCACTGGCCTAGACTATGTCAGCCGTTTGTCATAAGATAGAACAGTTGTTCCTCGGTTCTTTCCCCTGTAAATGGAGAGACTGCCAACAAAGATCCAACAGCATCAGACCCTATTTTAAAAGGATTCCCTTGGCTTGATTTTATAGCACCTTTATCATCAAAAAGCAGTCGGGAAGCAAGATGCTCCTTCAAGTCCTACACAAGAGAACATTGAGGACAGGCTGTCTACATTCTTGGGCTCAGGAAGGGACCCCAGAGTGCCTAGACTATGTGACCGTTATGAGACATATAAACAACAAACACAGAGAGGGATGGGGAGAAAATGGAAAGTACAAGTATCTACAGAAAACCGAGTTATAGAGATGGGCAACCCAATAAATATGATGATTATAAGCTTCTTTAAATAGTGAATTTTGAAATCCAGGAAAAGAAACAGTTTATACTGCTGTGCTCCTTCCCTGGTCTCCTGAGGCTGCTTCATAATATGCTCTTTTAGGCAACATTGGGTAATAAGCAACTTCCAAAAACAAAGCCATTTTATATTTTTGTAAGAATGGATGTTCGGCCACTGGTGCCGTCTTCTTGGAAACTGAGAACAGGCTTCGTACGTACCAAGGGAAATTACTGGGAAAGAATTGTAGACATTCCCTCTCAGGAGATCTTTATAAAAAGGATAACGTTTTGCCCGTGTTGTGTGGCTATCTCAGAAAGCAGCTAAGAGCAAAGAAATCCTTTCAAAATCCTGTTTAGTTTTCTCATTCGGAGTTATGCTCCAGTCATTCCACCTGTTTGCCTTCTCCCCATCTTTTAGTCAACACCCTTGGGGAAGTACAGTCAGAAAGGAAGAAGCAAGCAGTCATCCATGTTACTGCTAGAACAATATCGGACCCTTCCTACATTCCAAGAGCTTCTTAGTACTCTACTCAAGTATTCAAAAAGTGGCAAAAAAATGTGACAATCTTCCTTTCTAGATCAAATCCATAACCAATAGAGAATTTTCCATGTGTCCAGTCCTATCTTGAACATTTTACATGAATGATGCTATTCAACCCTGTGAAATAGGCATTTGACTGTCACCATTTTATAGAAGAGTGAACAGCCTTAGAAGGATGTCTTGCACAAACTAACAGAGTTAGGACCTGTTGGAGCTAAGGATAGTATAATTCGTTTCTTATGGCAGCTGTAGTAAATCTCATAAACTCAGGGGCTCAAAACAGCACAATTTTTTCTCTTGCAGCTCTGGAGATCAGAAGTGTGAAATCAGGTAGAGTGTGCTAAGAGCAAAAGGTCACAAGTCCTTTCAGTGGCTTGAGTGGAAAATCTGTGTCTCACCTTTGCCAGGGCAGACGCTCTTCTCACTCCTTGCCTCACAGGCGGCATCACATCTGCTTTTCTCTCCATGTGTTTTCATCATACCACCTTCTCTTCTTCATCAAATCTCCCTCCACCTTCCTTTTATGAGAGGGCTTATGGTTGCACTTAAGACCCACCTGGGTAATCCAGGATAATCTCAAATCCTTAACTTAATTACATCTGCAGTATCCCTTTTGCCATACAAGGTAACATTTGCAGGTTCTAAAAATTGGGACCTGGATATCTTTGGGGGCCATCATCTTCAGCCTACCACAATCAGCATTCAAACAATCCCTCGCTCTCTTCTTCCTAGATGAGTGAGTAGCTCTTCACAAACTGAATGACTAACGTTCAGCAAGTGAGTGGTTATCTCATGTCAATTAAAGAGATCGAATTAAATCATTTTTATAAATAGTGGCATAATATAGTGGCAAGAATGCTAGAGCTGCAGTCAGGAAATGGAATTCTTATCATTGATTAGACATGCACATTTGAACTAGATCCTGCATCTCTTGGAATCAGGAATAGTAAAGAGGTCTCTAAGATGCGTGTCCATTCTGATCAATAGAGGTAGAGAGGAACTCCACAAATGGTTAAAATTCTACAGGAAATGTTAAACCTAATTAACATGTTAAACCTAACCTAATCTGTGTGTGCCCTACTTAATCCCTTGAGTCTTTTTTTTTTTTTAAACTCTTTTTATATAATCCCAACTGGGGCTGTGGTTACCTGCAGGTTTGACTGGGGCTGAAGAATCTACTTCCAAGGAGACCTCAGTTCCTTGCAACATGGAGCAATCCATGGACTACGTGAGCATTCTTACAACGTGATGACTGGTTTCCCCAAAAGAAAGAAAACAAGAGAAGCCTTCCAGAAGAGAGGGCAAGGCAGAAGCCACAGTGTATTTTATGACCTAGCCTTGGAAGTGACGTACCATCACTTCCTCTTACTCCATTGGTCACACAGACTTACCCTCATATGGTGGAGAGGGGAGCAGACTATACCAGGGCATGGTCAGCAGGAGGTGAAGCTGATGCCATAGTGATGTTGAACAGTGTTTCCACAATATGACTCCCATGTTGGTGTCCAGCTAGAGACCTCATCAGCATGTGGAAACTTCAGGGGAGAAAAAGTAATCTCTTCCTTACCCATAGCTAGGTTCATGACTGAGATCCCTATAACAAAGACAGATTAATGAGAGCAAAGTGTACACATTTCTTTAATGTATGTTTTCCATGACACAGGAGGTTTCAAAAAGGAAGACAGGAAGAAGTAAGGAAATCTCTGTATTTTTATGGACAGTTATGCAGAAGTATGACTGGAGGATAAGAGGATGGTACGAGCTAATGATGGTAAACTGGGGGGAACTTACAAGGCCTATTTGTTCAGATTGCTTTATGTGTCTCTGTGTCTTCATTCTCCCCTTCTGGGTATGAAAAGAACCACTCTGGAGTAAGAGTCTTCTAACCTACTGTGGAAGAAAGTCAGAGAGGTTTTTTGTGGCCTGTTTCAGGGGAGAATTGTAGGAGAAGGTCTGAGAGAACTTCCTGCTTTTCCTGTTTTCTTAAATTCCAAGGTGCCACATTCTGTGGTGGTATATTCCAAACCCTGTCCAACCATATTTATTATAATGTGTGATGGTTACGGTGTTTGTGGCTTTGAAGAAAAGGATTGACATTATCCTTGAGAATGTATTTATGGCAGCAGAGCCGAAAGTGGACTACTATGGACCCCTCCTGTCTCCCTAGCTCCCCAGCCCATGATACTAGCTCCTCACCCGGCCCCCGGGCCTCACGTGTGTCCTGGCCTCTTCTGGCCGTGCTCTCCTTCTAGTAACCACGACATTCTCACCATTCCCAGAACGGGCTTAGCTCTCCCTCCAGACCAAGGCTTCATTATCCATCTCTGCTCAAATGCCATATTTTTCGTGAAGTCTTCCCCAGGTTCTGAGGTAGAACGAGTGGCTCCTTCTAGTTTCTGTAGCACTTTGTTCGTCTTTGTGTCATGGTATTTATCATGCTTTTCCTTCAATAATTTGATTATGTTTCTTTCTCCAAATATTCTGTGAATCCCTTGACAGAAGGGACCACGACCTCACCGTGTGGCCCGTATATCAAGCACTTAACAGATGTTTTTTCAACTGATGCATAGACTTGTCTCAATAAGTCACCTTTCTATATGTTTAGTGAACACCAACTAAGGAACACGCACTCTGCGGGGTCCTAAGTTATACAGTGGTGATCAGGACGGGCGGGTCTCTGCCCTCAGGGTGCAGGGAGAAGATCCTTCCGTGGTGCTTTTCCCGCGACTATGTGCTTGTCCCCTTCCTTCCTCGCTGCGTTTTCTATTGTCCTACCACCTTTTTGTCTCTTCTCCCATTGACTCCTCCTAAGCATGCCAGTGCACACACGAGCATTCAGTCTCGAACAGAGAGATGAGTATCATGGCCAGGTACCCAGATCCAGGGCCGGTCACCATCTGCACGTTGCCTGCAAAGCTGTGGGGACGTGAAAATCTGTTCTCATTTGCTGGACATCACTTAGAAAGAACTGAGGAACAAAATAAGCTTCCCCACGTCTGTCTGGCTTTAAATTTTTACCTTCTCCTGTCTTCACCGTCTCAAGTGAATCAAATGCTCGAAAATGTTTTTCCTTCAAAATACTGATTCATGTTGATGGGTGTCAGTGACGATAGTATGTATTTAACTACCTAGAATATAAGCTCCATGGCAGCACTGAATCTTGTCTCTCTTTCCTTTCTGGATTCACAGCTCCGAGAATACTGCTAGCCCAGAACAACACTCCATGAATGTTAGTCAGAGGTGTTCCTTAACACTGTGACTTCTCATTACCTTAATATGTGACTAGTTAAACAATTTACTTATAAGATTCGAAATATATTGAAACAAATTAAGTTCACCCATAGCCTTACGGGATATATTGCGTCAATAGTTATTACGCATTTGTCATGTACCAGTTATTATTCTAGGCACTAGAAAAGACAAAGAAAATCTAAAGAACTTTACTCTCGGAGAAGGAAAATAGACAATATATTGGGAAGTACAGAACAATATGTTAGGTGTACTAAGACTGAGATAGGCAGAAAGAGCATTTAAGAAGACAGCCATCCCAGCCCAAGAGGGGAGGTGATTAGGGGAGGTTTTGCAGAGGATATTCCAAAGGAATTGCGGGTGTGGGGTGGAAGGAGCAGGCTGAGCAAAGGAACAAGGAGCAGGAGAGACATGGTCAATTAAGGGATTGCAGTTGACACATTTTGATTAGGACATGGAAGGAGAAAGTAAATCATGTCAAGAGCTGAAGGCGTGCGGGGGATAAGCAGAAGGCAGATCTGAGAGGCCCCAGTATATCATGCTATAGATTTGGGGCTGTGTCTTACTGGCTTATGGAAAACCCACACATAATTTGAAGCAGGAAAGCACCAGCAGCAGCTTTGCACAACAGAAAGATCAGTCTGTAAAAATGTGAGGATGAAAGCGGAAGGAGGCTAGCAGAGGTTCACAGCCTTTGGTGTGTGTTAACAATCTCCTGTACTTCTGTTACACTGGGTCTGGCTGCGTCCAAGCTCAGAAGAGCTCCCAGGAGATTTGAATGAAGGCAAACTGTGATTCATACTTTGAAAAACAGAAGAGTTTAAAAAAAAAATTGCAGTACTTCACGCAGCAAGTATGAAGGTATGCACCAAGGCAGTGGTAGTGAGGTTGAACAAAGTAGCTGAACTTGAAAGACATTTAAAAGAACCTGGGGATTAATTAGATGTGTGGAAAGGAAGTGAGGGGAGATAGAGGCTCGGGGTTCAGGCCCAGGCAGCTGGCCAGACATTCCATGTGATGGGAAATCAGGGGCAATAACAGGGCTGGAAGGGAAGCTGATGACTTCTGTTTTTATGGATGGAAGAGGAGGTGCCTTAAAATTTCCCTTTGGAACTGTCAATTTTGGAGTTTGAGGGACCAATAAACATCGTCCCTCTTTCTTGTCTGATTTTGAAATTAAGAAATAACCATAGGAATATATCAGTGTGGAAAATTATTCCTTTTGTTACCCTAAAAGCTAGATCTTTAAGACATGGCTTGGCTACTCGCTGATACTACAGGGCAGAATTAAATAGATCTACCTCCTAGTCACAAAGGACAGAGCAGAGTGTGTACTTCCTGCAGACAGATGGTTCCCAAAGAGATAACACAGTTCTCCGAGGTCCCAGTTCCCTCTCCCAAACCCACCAAACAGATAGGCCTCCCCTCCTGCCTGGGGAAACAGTGGGTGGAGGACATGAGGAAGGCCAGGAGTGTTGCCCTATGGAAGATCCTTCCACAATGGTGACACCTCAGAAGGAGGGGAAAAGTTTGCTTTGCTGATATGTAGAGAGATATACATAGAAGATAGGAGACGGCGTTTTATGTGAATTATGCTTGTGAAACTGTGCCAAGGCAAGCCTAGGTAAAGAAAACACAGAGTGAGGAGAAACAGGAAACAAGTACCTATTAGTTTTCTACCACTGTCATGACAAATTCTCTCAAACTTAGTGGCTGAAACAATGCAAATATATCATCTTATAGTTCTGGAGCTACATTGGCCCAATATGCTCTCACTAGGCCAAGATCAGGGTGTTGGCAGGGCTGTGCTCCTTTCTGGAGGCTCTTAAGGTGAATCTGTTTTCTTGCCTTTTCCAGCTTACTGGAGACCCCTCCATGGCACCTGCTTCATCTTCAAGCCAGAAAAGGCCACTTGGATTCCTACCCAACCCTGCATGACCTCCGCCTATCTCTGACCTCCACCTCTGCCTCCAGTTTCCACTTTTAAGGACCCTTGTAATTACATTAGCCCCACCCAAATAATCCCAGATAATATTATTTTCAAGTCAACTGATTAGCACCCTTAATTCCCCTCCCCATTGTAGCCTAATGTATTTTTGGTTTCTAGAGTTAGGACATGGACATGTTTGGGTTGGGCAGGGCGGTGGACAGGCATGTTCTGCCTACCGCAAAGCACTTACCCAAAACATGGAAAGCACCAGATTTTGTAGGATTTCTAGGGATAGTGTTTGGATTTATTTTCCAGGAAATAACTGAGTTATGAGAAGAAATGTCACTAAAATTTCTACCACCTGGCACAGCACAGGCACCTCAATATCCCAGCACAGGTACCTCAATAGAAACCATTTAAAGCCACAGACACTCTGATGTAACTTTGGAAAGTCTGGAAGGAGGTACATTATAATTCTTTTTTGATAAAATGATACGTCCCAGGAGTGAACTCAATTTACTTCAACAAGAAAGTAAACAAGAAGCAAGTAAAAGGAAATGAAATATATATATATACCCTAACTCTGGTGTTTAAGCTGTGGACACTGTCCACCGTCAGTGGCAGGAGAGAGTGCGGAATGGGTTTGAAACTGCCCCTCATGCTAATAGATGTGTACTTGACTTTGGTCTGGGCCTCCATCCCCATAAAAGTTCTTCCTGCTATAAAAGGAAAAAATATAACTCTGCCTTAGTTTGTTCCTATATAGTGTTAGTGAAATGTCAGTTCCACTTCATCAAGGTCTATCTCTCTTTTTTCTATCTCTCTTTTTAGCTTGGTAAAAGTTTTTCCCTCAAAATATTTTCTTGCCTTCTCATTCTTGGCTTTAGGCCGTGTAATCTTGTGAATTTCCCACATGTGATACTACATTTAAGGTAGAGTAAAGCTTCCAGCCTCCTAACCTCCACTAATTAAGAAGGTCTACAAATTCTATCCTTCTGAAAGTAAAGAAACAGCTGGAGAAAAGGGGGCAGTTGCCTATGTCTCGGTGGGTGGGGCGCCAGCCCCCATATACTGAGGGTGGCAGGTTTGAACCCGGCCCCAGCCAAACTGCAACAAAAAATAACCAGGTGTTATGGTAGGCACCTGTAGTCCCAGCTACTCAGGAGGCTGAGGCAAGAGCATCACCTAAGCCCAGGAATTGGAGGTTGCTGTGAGTTGTGACGCCACAGCACTCTACTGAGGGCGATAAAGTAAGACTCTCTCTCTCTTAAAAAAAAAAAAAAGCTGGAGAAAAAGAACAAAAACAACCACAAGAAAGCAAAAAAAACTATACACCTATGTTTTTCATGAGCACAGACACAATAATCTTTTAAGGAAACATGAGCAAACCAAATCTAAGAACAACATAACTGAGTTTCAACATTAAACTAAACTTGCATTCTGGGGATGAATCCCATTTGGTCATGGTGTACAATTCCACTACTGTAATATTAACGTATTAGACCACCTCAGTAGGATAAAAGACAAAAGTCATATTATTAGTTCAAGTGGTATAGAAAACAATATTGGAACGACAGAATGCTTTAAACTGTTACTTTATGTATAGACTGGAAGTTGTTTCTCCCCCAAAATGAAGAATTTGGAGGTGAGTCCTGTGGGGTGATCAGGTTTTAAAAAGAGTGCCCTCATGAATATAATTACTGTAGCCTCCTCTTACCCACAGTTTTGTTTTCCATGGTTTCAGTTACCTGTGGTACAGTGCAGTAAGGTATTTTGAGAGAGAGATTACATTTGCATATGCATTATCATAATATATTGTTAGGATTCTCTTCTATTGGCTGGCTATGGTGGTTCACGCCTATAATCCTGGCACTCTGGGAAGCCAAGGAGGGTAGATTGCCTGAGCTCATGGATTTGAGACCAGCCTAAGAAAGAGCAAGACCCCATCTCTAAAAATAGCCAGGCATTGTGGTGAGCACCTGTAGTCCCAGCTACTTGGAAGGTGAAGGCAAGAGAATCACTTGAGCCCAAGGGTTTGAGGTTTCTGTGAGCTGTGATGTCATGGCACTCTACCAAGGGTGACAAAATGAGACTCTGTCTCAAAAATAAAAAGAATTCTGTTCTATTATTAGTTACTGTTGTTAATCTCTTACTGTGCCTAATTTATAAATTAAACTTTATCCTAGGCATATATGCATAGGAAAAAATATATATAGGGTCCGGTACTCTCAAAGTCTCAGGTGTCCACATGGAGTCTTGGAACACATCCCATATGATAAGGAGGGAACTACTATACATTCTTTCTAAAAGAGACCTCAGAAACTCCCTCAGACCTTCCACCACGTGAGGTTATAGGGAAAACATTGCATCTCTGAACCAGGAAGCAGGATCTCACCAGGTACAAAATCTGCCAACACCTTGATTGTAGACTTCCCAGCCTCTAGGATTGTGAGAAATAAGTTTCTGTTGTTTCTAAGCCACTATAAGTCACTCAATCCATAGTATTTTGTTATACCAACCCAAACGGACTAAGACACTTCTTATGCAAGACTAACTCAAAATTGATCATGAACTTAAATGCAGCAGGTAAACTAGAAAGCTTCCAGGAGAGAACATAGGAGAAAATTTCCATGGCCTTGCATTAGTCTAAGAAATCTTAGGTAGGTACCCAATTCATGATCCACTAAAGAAAAAACTAATAAATTGGACATCATTAAAATTTAAAACTTTTGTACCTTATCAAAATTAAAAACATTTGTGATTTTTTTTCTGGAAAAAAAAAAAGGCAAGCCAAAGAATAGAAGAAAATATTTTCCAGTAATGTATTTGACAAAAGACTTACATCTAGAATACAATAAGAATATTTACAACTTAATGAAAACAATACCCCAATTAAAAAATAGGGGAAAGATTTTAAGTCGTGTCACCGAAGAAGATGTGCAAATGGTTAATTAAACAGATGAAAAGATACCCATCTGTCATCAGGGAAATGTAGATTAGAACCCGACTGATAGACCACTATACATCTACCAGAATCGCCATAATCAAAAAGACAGACAATATGGAGACTGTACCACCTTCATGTTTACATGGATGGAACTAGAAAATGTTCTTCTTAGCAAAGTATCACAAGAATGAAAGAAAAAGTATCCAATGTACACAGCCCTATTATAAAACTAATTTATAGTTCTCATATGAAAGCTATAACCTAATTGTAGCCCAAGAAAATGGGGAGAGGGAGAGGAAGAGGAGGGGAGAAGGATGGAAGGGTGGAGGGAGGGTGATTGAAAAGATCACCTCTATGGTTTGTCTTACAAGGGTACAAGTGAATCTTTCTAAAAGTAGAGTATATGGCCAGGCATTGTGGCGGGCACCTGTAGTCCCAGCTACTTGGGAGGCTGAGGCAGGAGACTCGCTTCAGCCCAGGAGTTGGAGGTTGCTGTGAGCTGTGATGCCATGGCACTCTACCCAGGGGGATAGCTTGAGGCTACATCTAAAAAAAAAAAAAAAAAAAAAAGTAGAGTATAAATGTCTTAACACAATAGCTAAGTAAATGTCGTAAAGTCTATGTTAACCAGTTTGATGAAAATATTTCAAATCGTATATGAAAACACTACACTGTACCCCATGATTACATTAATGTACACAGCTATCATTTAATAATAAAAAAAAAAAAGACAGACAATGCCAAGTGTTGATGAGGATATGGAGGAATGAGAACCCTCAGACACAGTGGGTGGAAACATTAAATGTCACAGTGTCTTTAGAAAATGACCAGTACTTTCTCAAGAAAATGTAAATTCAAACTTACTACACAAATTAGCAATTCAATCCCTAGGAATAGATGCAACAGAAATTAAAATGTCTGTCCACACAGACATGTAGGTGAATTGAGTAGTATCATTTAGGATAGCCCAAAAATAGAACAACCCAAATGTCCATCAACTGGTAAATGGAGTTTTTTGAAAATAGCGTATCCGTACAATGGAAAAGAAGAAGAATGGCACTGCTGACACACGCTGGGATGTAAATTCCAAACAAATCAGACACAGAAAACGCAATTGCCACACAAATCATTTATGTGAAATTTCCAGGAAAAAAACATTTATAAGGAGAAAATAAAGATCAGTGATTGCCTAAAGGTGGGGGTAAGAACAAAGTGAAGATCACAAATGAGCACAGGGGAAGTTGTAGGGTAATGGAAATGTCCCCAAACCGGAATGTGGCAATGACTTCCCCGATGGATAAATTTACCAAAAATCATTGAATTGTATGATTGCCACGAATAGATTTTATAGCAAGTAAATTATAGCTCCATGAAGCTGTTTAACAACAACAAAAAATGATATTACATTAAAAGTATCTGGTCATACCTCACCTAATGTGCATGATGCAATGGTACATTTCAAAACTATTAAGAAATGAGTATAATTCTGATGGATGTGACACTTAGTTCAATGTAAGCATTTCACATTGTATATTGAAACAGTACCCTGAACCGCATAATGCATCAATATACAAAGTTATGATTTAATAAAAATAATAATAAAGATGTTTTTTAAAGTATCTGGTCATAAAAGACTTGATAAGCAGAGGTCTGCTCTTTACAAGGTTATTTCAAAACACAAAAACTCTGACCTAATTTTTAGTCTCTTTTTATTTGGCTCCAGCGAAGGTAAGGCAAAGTTAATTTAGCTGGGTTCCTATGAACACATCTTAAATATGAAAGCAAAAAGAAAAAGGAAAAAGATCAACTCTCACATGACCCAAACTTCTTAGTCCATCTCCAAAGTGAGTCATGAAGGCAACTTTTTCCTTGCTTATGAAAATGTTTGAGGGAAAGCTATGTGCTTGGTTTAGCATAATTGACCACAATAATTACAGTGCATGAGAACTTATGCTGTATTTATATGACTGCTAGATTTGGTGGGGGCTGGAGGGAGGAGATTCAGTGCTTGAAATCTAAGTCTCTAATCCACAAAAAGCCGTGTACTTTTTTTTTTAATGGCCCAAACTGACAATTATGGGTTATAAAAGTATTTGTGCTTGTTCAGATGTTCCATAACCAAAAATTTTGAAGATGTCCATTTTTCCAAGTAAATCCAATACTGAGGAAAAGTGTTAGATTTTCAAGTCTGAGAGCTGTATCTATTTTTATGAGCCATTACAGCTCTACTTGTGGGGTAAAACAGTCCCATTTTTTAAGTGAGACCAAACCTATTTAGAAGTTATTTAGGAAGAAGATTTGATTCAGGTTTTGGGGAGAGGGGCAACTGCAAATACCATTTGAACTTCATCACTAAATTATTATTGATGGTCATAGAACAGCTGTTAGACTATACATTGGTCATAATAGCACAAAAGATTTCATGCATTCCCTTGGGGCTACACAGTAATCAGCTCTCTTAAACAGCTACTGCTCAAGCAGTTAATTTTGCCATTTTTTTCAACATCAGTAAGACACCAACACCTTGATTTGAACCTACACGAGGGGACAGGATTAGTTACAAAGGCATTTATTCTCTGCGAGGCATCATTTATTCATCACAATATCAAGGTTAAAAAGAGCAGCATTCGTGTTTGATAGCCAGCAGTCAGTTTGAGATAAGAGCTTTTCAATAGAGTTTATTTCATAAGCCATTACAATGGAAGCAGGTAGTCCTTACCTATGCTCACTTTTCATGAGTCAAACCTTTTATTTTATTTTGA
Source organism: Galagoides demidoff (assembly GCA_963574575.1). NCBI lineage: Eukaryota > Metazoa > Chordata > Mammalia > Primates > Galagidae > Galagoides > Galagoides demidoff. The sequence goes on from CAUYQV010081836.1 coordinate 48,097, forward strand.
TTTCTAAAAGTGAGCAAAAAGCATGAAGAAAAAGAGGTATATTTAACCACATATCTAGATCACCTCTTAGCTGTAGCAATGTTGGATAAAAAGAATTTTGCTCTCTTAATGAGTAGTGAGACGAGCCAGGAGAGGATTGAAGCCTTCATTTCTGGTCTTTCCCTCCAATCCAGAACCACAACTAAAGAGGCCTCACTCACATTTTCTATGGCAAAACTCCAAACCTACTCAATGTCTTTCTGAATTTACGTTCATCTACTGTTCTCACACCAGCTGCAATCGAATGAGGTCAGACTCACTCACCACCAGGAAACAGGCCCTGCCCAGGCGGGAAGTGGATCAGGAGCCCACGGCTAAGCCAAGCTCCGCTTCACAGGCTTTACGCCAGACAAACCAAACATTTGTTGAGGACCACATCTCTGCTAGGTACTTTAAGCTACTATCTACTCTTCCATCCGAGTTCCCGATTTCGTGCCTACCCCGACCTCTGGGGATTGTTCTTCTGTGAACCTGGATAGTCTCTGTTTGAATTTTCCCCTCTCAACACTTTGAAATTCCAGTAACGGCAGACATTGTGCACAATTCCTGGTTATGTCTGAACCTCTGACATTTCCTAGTCATTCAGAATTCTCTCAACACTATTTCCCAGGCTCCTCATGCTTACATTTGCCCAGGGACCCCCATACTTTGTGGCTGCACTAGGGTAGAACGGGAGCCTCTGTCACTGAAGCAAAGAGTGGCGTTCTCCTCTGGCACCGGGACCCTCTATGGAGCCAGCACTAATTTGGCAGAATGAGGCTTCTAATTTAAATTCACTTTTCTTTATCTCAAATTAGCAAACATTTGTTGAGGACCACATCTCTGCTAGGTTCTTTATGAAAATTAGTGCCTACACCTAACTTCCCAAATTCAAAACCAGTCTCCATGCTCAAAACCCCCCACTCCAAGATATATATATACTTTGGGGATTGACTGAATATATATATATTGCTTTTAAACTAAACCCAAGGAAGAGTTAGTAATAACAGAAACAGCTGACCCTAAATGTTTTACTCTCTGAAGCAGGCATCCAAGGCTTTCTCTGACTTACAAATCATGTTTAAGATGGCAACATCCTTTGAAGTGATTTTCCTTGAAATGTTAGGAAAAGGCATTTCCTATTCTCTTCACAGGATTTTTGTGTATATGAATCCTGCTTCTGGAACACTTCAAAGGAAGTATAAATGCACAGCCCAAGTCACATCAGAGTCTCTGATGTGACTCTCTAAGGTGTTTAATTCCCAAGCATCAAGACCAGCATTATCCAATAGAAATAGGACATGAGCTACTTATGTCATTTTTAATTTTCTAGTAGCACTGTTTAGCCAAGGTTAAAAAGAACATGAAATAAATTTTAATAACCCATTATATCCAAAATATTATCATTTCAACTAAATCCTTAAAAGCCTAGGGTGGGATGGGGTGCTTTTGTTGTCTTTTGTTTGTTTGTTGACACATGGTCTCACTCTGCTGCCTGGGCTGGAGTGCAGTGGTGTCATCATAGCTCACTGCAACCTCAAACTTCTGGGCTCAAATGATCCTTCTGCCTGAGCTCCCCCGGGTAGTTGGGACTACAGGCATGTGCCACCACACCCAGCCAATTTTTTATTTTTTGTAGAGACAGGGCCTTTTGTAGGGGTCATTCATTATGGCCCAGGCTGGTCTCACACTCCTGGCCTCAAGCAATCCTCCCATCTTCGCCTCCCAAATGCTAAGATTACAGGCATGAGCCATCACACCCACCAACCTGTGTGTATTTTATGCTTATAGTACATTTCAGCTCAGTCAAACACATTTCAAATGCTCAGTAGCCGTGTGTCTAGTGACTACATAGTAGACAGCATGGTCTGGCTGTCCAGCTAGTGAAAGCCTCCCAGAACTACTCTATAGACCTAGAATAATTCTTTTGAATTGTTAAAACTTTTGGGATTGACTGACACTAGTCCAATGGCCAAGCTATCAGAGCCTATTAGAGGAAAGCATGTTAGCAACCTGCAATAATATTTTTGAATTATCAAAGCCTCCAATACCACACAATTAATGAACTTAGTTCAATGACTTCCTTAGATGTTGTACCAATATGAACGGTTTTCCATTACAGGAAATGCAGGTGTGAGGAGTCAAGATGTCACAGTTAATTAGGTAAGGATTTTGAATCTGAACTATTCTACTTTTTGAACAGAGCTCTCCTAAACACACCAACTCTGCCTCATTGGCTTCACCTTAGTCCCAGCATTGTTCAGCCACATGCCTTGGGAGGAGTGAAGAACCTGCAGAGGGTTTGAGATGAAGCCAGCATCTGAAAATAAGCTAATAAGGCTATTAAAGTTATGCACTATCATTTGCGTATCTTGTAACAATTCTCAGGTGACGCTTTGTCCTTGGCAAAGATCAGAGACACAGTCATGGGTCCTCAAGGACTGATCTATAATCTCTTGCTAACTTAGGGACATGAAGTTCCTAACTCTGGAAAGACAAGCCTCCTTCCATTGGGAAAGAGTGTCTAGGCTCTTTCTGCATGAAAATGTTTTGCTTCAATGTAAACAAACCAGAGTTGAAAAATGAGGTGTAAATAGGCTCTCTTCTGAGTAAACAACCAACCCGTTTAGAAGCTGATGTTTCTGGAATGTATTGTGAATTCCAAAGGCAGGCAGGCACTTGTCAAAGAACAGGCAGACCTTGGACAGACACAACCTGAAGTCTTAGTACATTCATGCATTAAATTCCACAAATTCAACTGTGCATTTACATGTTTCATACTGGTTTATATGTCAAATATTTTCTGAATCTTAATTAAGGAGATAGCAAGGCATAGCAAGTATTTGTTTCAAAGACTAGCTTGGATCTGAAGACCATTAGCACCAACCTTATTTGGTAGCATCATTGAATATTACATCACTTTCTGGTATCTCTGACATTTGTCTTGTTTTTTGATTTTAGTTCTAAAATAAGACAGATCCAATATCATGATTAAAGAAAAAAAAAGCTTCTCAGACTTCTTGAGTATTTTAGCACAATTTAATAGGGTACAGGTTGTCAAGCTGCTAAACGACCAGCCAGGTAAGAATCTACCTACCCTGCTTCTGAATTCCTGAATTCCTGTGGGGAAGGGTTAGAGTCTTCAGGGCTGGGATGAGGCTGAAGTGGGTGAGGCACTCATGTCAGGTGCAAAATTTGAGGTGCAAAATTTGAGCACCACAAATCTCAATAATTAAGAAAACTAATGCAATGTTTTTTTCAAAAATCAAAATTAATGCTAGCAATTTTATGATGAACAAAATAATGAAATTTTGAACAACTATAGCCTCTGAGCCTGCATTAGCCCAACTCTGCCTCGTTCGCTTCACCTTAGTCCAGCACTGTTCAGCCACGAGCCTTGGGCAGAGTGAGGAACCTGCAGAGAGTTTGAGAAAAGGAGCAAATGTGCTCTTTCTCCGGTGTCTCCTAGTGTGCACTGCTCCTCCAGGCTGCAGGTGTCACCCAGGTGAACTCCAGTGAGAGACGACCTGCAGTCCACCAGAGCGGCCTGTGTCTTTGAACTATGGTCAAGCGTCACTTAACAACAGGGATATTTCCTGAGAAATTCATAGTTAGGCAATTTTGATTTTGTGTGAACATCAGAGTACATTTGCACAAACGTAGGCTATAGGAGATAAGCAATTGCTTCCAGGCTACGAACCTGTACAGCGTGTTACTCTTCAGAATACTGCAGAAAATGGCCACACCCTGGTAAGTATTTGTGTATCTAAACATAGAAAAGGTACAGTAAAAAAATATGTGGCTAAAAGGAATAGGGTGCCGACCCCATATACCGAAAGTGGTGGGTTCAAACCCAGCCCCGGCCAAAAAACTACAAAAAACCAAAAAACATATATATATATATATATGATATTAAAGATGAATGGAGCTTACAGGACCAGAAGTTGCTCTGGGCAAGTGAGTGGTGAGCAAATATGAAGACCTAGACCATTACCGTACTCTACTGTAGACTTTATTGACACTGTACACCTAGACTAAGCTAAATTTATATAAAATATTTTTCTTTATTTAATACTAAATCTTTGCTTACTGTAACCTTTTTATTTTATAATACAATTCTTTTAGTCTTTTTAATAACTTAAACACATGTTGTATCACTGTACTAAACATTTTTCTTTCTTTATATCTTAATTTTATAAGTTATTTTTTACTTTTTAAACTTCTTAGTTAAACACTGAGACACAAACACACGCATTAGCCTAGGTCTACCCGGGCTCAGGATCATCAATATCGCTGCCTTCCCTCCCCACCTCGTCCCTCTGGGACAGAAACCCTCCTATGCTGAGCATGCCTGCTTCTAGATTATTCCTGAAGGAACTGTCTCAGTTATAGTTTACAGTTAAGTGTTTTTCAATAAATAGGAGTATATTCTGAAAGTACCAATAGAAGCATGGTATCATGAATACATAAACCAGTAACAGAGTCACTTATCATTATCATGTATCATGTACTATCCGCGATTGTACGTGCTAGACTTTTGCAAACTGTAGATTTGTTTACAACAGCTTTTGTAACACTTCCTCTGAGGAAGGGTTAGAGTTAACCTTTGAGACACATGATACACTACAACATTATAATGGTTACAAAATCAAAGGGCAATAGGAATTTTTCAATTCTACTCTAATCTTATGGAACCACCATTGTACATGCAATCTATTCCTGCCTGAAATGTCATTTTGTGATGTGTGGCTTTATTAGCAAACCCACCTCACTGCTGAGACAAATGTCAAGTGCTAAGGATAATAGATATATTGCTTCCCACTTGGCTGACTCTTGTAGGTATGTGCCTCACTAGATTCTAGATTCTGAACTCAGGCAGAAGAAAAAGGGGCGGCTGGTACTGAGTCCTTTCACATCCACGCACAGAATACTGGGTCTTTCTGCCCATCTTTCTAGTCTGCGTGACAACAGTCTTAGGTCCTACAGGTGCTGGGCACCACTCACTCTCTCCTGTTTGTTCTTAGGATAATAGCAGCAAGGCCATTCAAATGTGTTATCTTACTTCAGTTGAAGCAAGCTAAAAATATTCATTAATGTATTTTTACATGCTTTTGTGTCTGTCTCTATTTTATTTTGTAGGTAGTACTTGAAAGAAGAATTAGATGTGTTTAGTTAGACCCTGAATGATCCCATGAGCTTCAGAGAAAGTTCATCATTGTTGCTAACTATCATCACTATTTTGTCAGCTTTCGAAACATAATACAATACCAATTGCACTAACGCTCTTCTGCCTTCAACTGGTTTATGATCCAAAATAGGCCAAATCAACTCATACGGAGTAGTAAAGAATATAAAAACAGATTTAAGTACTGAATAATTATTTAAGGGTACAGAAATATCTTCTTAATAAAGAAAACGAATTTCATTGGTATGCTTTTTTTTTGAGACAGAATGTTGCTATGTTACCCTCGGTTGAGTGCCCTGGCGTGACGGCTCACAGCAACCTCAAACTCTTGGGCTTCAGCAATTCTCTTGCCTCAGCCTCCTGAGTAGCTGGCACTATAGGTACCCACAATGCCCAGATATTTTTTGGTTGGAGTTGTCATTTTTGTTTAACTGGCCCCAGCCAGGCTCGAACCCACCAACCTCGAACCAGCCAGCTTCAGTGTATGTGACTGGCACCCTACTTACTGAGCTACAGACACTAAGCCCATTGATAAGCTTTTTAAATCTTTATTGTGAATGGTAGAAATAAGATGGCGATCACAGAGTGGTGTACCTGGAGAAGAAGGTCATGGTATATAAACGGTATTATGTGATCAATAAAATTAAGTTCTCAGGCTTGAGAATGTTGAGGACTGAGAGAGGAAGAGGGGGAGGAGATGGGGTACATTTAATAGAGAAAGTGACCTGAGGCCAGGTGGGCAAGCTAGGGAGGTGATGTCAGAAAACATATGCCAGGCTCTAGAAATAATTGGCAGTGAGCCATGCAGCTTTCTTTATCCAGGAGGTTCAGCCACCTGCTTTTACACATACCATCCAACACTCACACAACTTGTCTTCATTGTCTGCTTGCTAATGTCCAGAATTTTTTTTAATCTGGGAATAAACAAGTTGGACAAAGAACTCTTAAATTCAAATATATACCGAGATCACAAATAGAACTCAATCGCACTAACCTGGGTACTCAGCCAAGTGGTCATTACATTCTTCTCATTCTAATAAGAAAGGGCTGAAACCAAGATGAAGACATTCATGTTCTGTCTGCGTTTGTGTCATGGGTCCCTGGCCCAGGAAGGAATCAGCACATGCTCAGGAAGTATTTACTGGATGAAGGAAGGAAAGGAAATTGAGCAAGAAAGAGAAAGAGGGGGTGGGGGACTGGGAAGGATCAGGAAACAAGGGAGCAAAGGCCCCGCGGGCTCGGTGTGAAAGAGAACTGCCACCCCGGGAGGCACCATGCTGAAGGCTTCCTCAGTGTTTTCTCATTCCGTTTTTATAACAATCACATATGGAAACAGTTAAAGAATGTGTTCAGCTGCCCTTAACAGAAATCCCAACAAACAGGAGCTTAAGCAAATAGGGGATTATTTTTCTCACGTATCAAGGTATATGGAGAAAGGTGGAGACTGGTGTCAGTTTAGTGGCTCAGCACAGCTGGCATCTCCCTGAGTCTCTTGGCCCCAGCACATCTGCTGCCATCCCCTTCATCAGGTCCATAGTCAGAGGGCAAAATGAGGAAAAGGAGAGGACCCAGGCATCTTTGTCCTTTCTCAGGAAAGCAAGCCTTAGAGAATGTCACTGGACTTCCCCTTAGAACTCACTGGTTAGAAATGGACCTGTTCAGCCAAGAGATTTCAGGAAAACAAAGGATTTTTCTGGGCAGCCTGACATTTGGAATGAAATTTAGGTTTTGTTAGTAATGAAAAAAGACACTGAATGGATTTTGTCTAGGCAACATTTTTCTAACACAACAATAGCAAATTACCACAAATGTGGTAACTCAGAGCAATGCGTCCATATGGTATCACAGTTTCTGCAGGGATGGCGTTTGGTGTTAGCTGGGTCTCTGCTGATGATCTCACGAGGCTACAGTCAAGGTTTCCTATGGGCTCCTTTCCTTTCCAGAGCTTGGGGAGGAGCTCACGTGGTTGTTGACAGAATTTACATCTGTGCTACTATATCATCGAGTTCTTTCAAGTCCTATGAGCTGCCCACAGCACCCCTGCCATGTCACCCCCTTCACAGTATCCACATCAGAGCAGCAGAGTCTCTCTCTCTCCTGCTAAGATGAGGTCTTATACAACAAAACATAATGCTGGTGGTAACAACACCTTGCCTTTACACCATAACGTGATGCAAACAGCATCACCTTTGTCACATTTCATTGGTTACAAACAAGTCACCCTCAAGGGGAGAGGGGGTAATCATGCAAGAGTCCCGATGAGTGTGGTCTGTCTGGCACAACCACCAACACTGTTACAGAGAAAACACAAGGGGGTTCATTGATGCTCAAAAGCCTACTTGGGTCAACAAGAGGCAATTCCAGGCTCAGACCCAGTTAGTTGGTCATCACTTTCTAAAATATAGTCTATAGACATCACTTCTGCGGGCTGATATTTGGTGTGTTTGTAGGAAAACAGTTCGGTGGTCAAATAGGTTAGAATAAAGTTAAACAGGCTTCTTTAACAAACAACTCTTTAGCACGTTCTTTTAGAGATAAGATCTTGCTTTGTTGCCTAGGATGGAGTGCAGTGACATCAACATAGCTTACTGTCGCCACAAACTCCTAGGCTCAGCCTCCCAAGTGTCTAGGACAGCAGTTCTAAACCTGTGGGTTGCAACCCCTTTGGGGGTTGAACAGCTCTTTCACAGGGGTCACCTAATGTCAGATATTTACATTATGATTCATAACAGTAGCAAAATTACAGTTATGAAGTAGCAATGAAAATAATTTTATGGTTGGGGTTTACCACAACATGAGGAACTGTATTAAAGGGTTGCGGCATTAGGAAGGTTGAGAACCACTGGTCTAGGAGGTCACCACACACCACTCTTTTCTTTTCTTCCCCTTCCCTTCTTTTTTCTTTTGTGGAGTTGGGATCTTGGGTCTCACTGTGTTACTCAGACTAGACTTTAAGGGTGACTTTCTGGGCCTCAGGTGACTCCTCTGCCTTAGCCTTTTGAAATGGTGAAATTACAGTCCTGGCCACCACATCCAGCCTTCTTTAGCATTTTTATTTCAAACCTCATAAGAGGCTCAGCGCCTGTGGCTCAAGTGGCTAAGGCGCCAGCCACATACACCTAAGGTGGCGGGTTTGAATCCAGCCCAGGCCCTCCAAACAACAATGATGGCTGCAACCAAAAAAAAATAGCCAAGTGCTGTGGCGGGCACCCATGGTCCCAGCTACTTGGGAGGCTGAGGCAGGAGACTTGCTTGAGCCCAGGAGTTGGAGGTTGCTGTGAGCTGTGATGCCACAGCACTCTACCCAGGGGAACAGCTTGAGACTCTGTCTCAAAAAAAAAAAAAAAAGCCTCATAGGAAAGATAGTGAAAAGGTTGCAGCCTTCCCAAATTAATCTGATGATGAAACATCTTTATTCATAAAACAATAATAAGGGCTAACAACCATGGAGCACATTCCATGCCCCAGCTATTACTCAAACCACAGTCGTGAGCCAGGAATGCTGGAGACACTGCCAGAGCTGTGTGTGTGCGTGCGTGTGCAAGCATGTACAAGTGCATGTGTGCATGTGCAAGTGTGTGTATGCAAGTGTGTGTGTGTGTGTGTGTGTGTGTGTGTGGCTTGAGAACAAGCTAAGGGTGAGGCAGCTTCTCCCTTTGCCCTTGACCTTGATTTCCAAACTCTCAATTTCCCACCAAAGCCTATGGTAAAGGCTCTAGAGGATGTAGCAACAAGTTTAAGAGAGAATAAAGAAGGATGGACCTGCAGAAGACAGAGCAGACTCTGTCCCACACATCTTCAGACACATGGGCTGTCCTTTTGACAACTACTAAATGGCTCAGATTCGGACCTCTGATTCTATGTCTAGTGCTGTGCCAGTGTATGTTAAAGAAAAAGATGGGCTGATTTGATAATTACACATTCTGTAACGACAGCCACTCCTATATGAAAGTTTATCTGCTAGTAACTGGGATAGATCAGATCTATAGTTTTCATGGCATTCTTCCTGCAGTTAGCAAAATTGCTTCACATTTTCATTTTGTTACAACTTCCCCCTTTCTTCCTGACTTCCTTTGGCTACTTATCCATTCCCTAAGTTTTGCTTTCTTAAAAGAAAGTCAAGGGTGTTGTTAGCGGGCAGACAGGAAGTGGGTGTCACCTCGATCCATGGTCAGCCCAGGAGAAGGGGCCCCTCAGCATGGAAACACAGCCCTGCATTTCTCCAAGGCCATGTGACAACCAGGAATCCTCCAGAGCTGGACAAAAGTAAATATTCCAGGAATGGCTTTGTGGCTGGCTGTACATTCCCACTAAGTCTTAAGGGAATTTTTTTAGGAACCTGCCCCAACTCTGCCTATCTGTGTAAAAACTGCTGCTTGAATTCTTTGTTTCTTAATTTTCTACATTAAAACTGATGTCAAAATGAAAAATAACTGGGCAGTCAGCAGCATTGCAAAGGGAATGAAGTGAGATGTAGCCAATTCATAAATAAAACCTTTACTTCATCGTAGACATACATAAAATTATGTTGAAATTTTTCAAAAATAATCAAGGAAATCAGAAAACCCTAAGGGAGAAGCTCTCACAGATGTGCAGGAGTCTGACAGCAGCCTGTAGTATTAATCGGACCTATATTTTAAATTTGTTTCAAAGGGGGATTGCTCTAGATCACGTTGTCTTTAGTTACTGCTTGGGCTTCGCACCAGTTTGCTTTCTTCCGTTAATGGAAGGAATTTTCCTGCATGAAATGGTAATAACAAAGGTCAGGTGTCTGAGGCCAGGATGTCAGCAGGAGCCCATGTTCCGGACTGTAGGGAATAAAGGACCACTGGTCTCAGAGAAAGAGAGAGAAACTGAGAATTGGTTTTCTGTTTTCTTGTAGGAAGAGAATTGTGTTTTTCACAAGTCCAGGTCCATTTAAGGAGAAAGCAAGACAAGTAGCAGATTACAACTTCCCGACCCACTGGATTCCCCTTCTTTATCTCCCTTTTAAAAATAAAAAGCTTTTTCTCTCACTGGTTAATTCCCAAGCTTCTGTCACGTCTCCTTCCCCGCGATGAAAGGATTCTTTCCCAACATGTGTTACGAATTTTGAGACTCCTCAAACCTCCAGCATTCCAAACTTTAGTATTCCTCCTTTTTTTCACTACCCACTAATGAGAATTACTCTTGAATAACATTATGCATTAATTATGGCTCCAGAGAACAGTATTCTATTCCAGATCAAGGTAGGTTAATTTTTGTTAGCATAATGTTAGAGATCGAATTTGAAATGTCTCTATAATAAGCTATGAAACAATCAGGAAAAGCCACGGATTTTCCTTCCTATGGGCAAAGGCATGCCATGTTTGTTCACTTGTCAACACAAGCCATACTTATAGCGGGGCTGGAAAATCAAATAGCAATGAGACCTGAAAAAGATTTGGCCAGGGACAGGGAAAAGAGAGACCATTACCGGGAATTAAAAGAAAGTGCATTGTGTAATCAATCCCTTAGATGGGGAGGCAGAAATCTTGTCCTATAAAAAGCCAGATAGTAAATATTTTAGGGTTTGTGGGCCACAAACAGTCTCTGTAGCAAATTGTTTTATTTTTCCTACAACACTTTAAAAATATAAAAGCTATTTTTAATCTTTGGACTTCACACAAACAAGCCACACACCAAATTGGGCCCATGAACTGTTTGTTTGCCAATGCCTGCTTTAGATAATTTAAAAAAGCCATTAAAGTCAATCAATCTGTTTCAAAATAGATTCATAAATCAAGAATTCTAGTTATTTAAAATAGCTCAGTAAGTCATGAGCTATTTTAAATATAAGAAAACCTTTAGGTTGTTAAAATACAATCAAAGGGGCCAATTTATTTGCCAGTTTTGATTTCTTTCTCCACCCCTCCAAAACATGGATAGTGTCTAACACTGTGAGCTTCAAAAAAGGAGATTTTCTCTTCTTTAACTTACCTGTTTATCTAAAATCCATCTACCATCTAATAGGAGATCTGCCTGATATAGCCTTAAATGACCCATTAGATATTTCCTTAGATACCACAATAATGTTCATTCTTAGTTTGGCTATAGGAAAGGAAGAACAGGATGAGAAAAAAAAATAGACAATATTATAACCACTAAATTAACAAGCATAAAGACCAGTAATTAATAAAAATTGAGCTGAACAGGTAAGCTTTTAAAAAGCACAAAGGGAAAAACCTTAACTTTTTCTCATCACAAAAAGTAATAAAATGAAAACTATTTACTTCCTTAAGTGGAGTCTCATAAAAGCCCCAAAAAGCTAAGCGTTCTTGTGCACATGGGACCTGGGCGGTGGGGCAGCTGGCATGGGGATGCAGAGCGTGCTCTCTGTCCCGATTCCCACACATTGCCTCAGTGTTAGGAGGGGGATACTTTTATTGTATCCCCACCTCAAACACCACATTCCTTTAAAGTCTGTATGTGAATTTTGAAGTCTCCCCTGTAACAGAGCCCCATCATTTTCCTATCTGAGAACAGGAGATTGGTTAAATCTCAGTGAACGTTACTAAAATTCTTGCTGGCTGGCCCGTGTCTCCTCCTGACACCACACACCCAGGTCGACTTGCAGGAAGCCCACCAAAAGCAGCTGAAGAATTTCCAAAGCCTTGTCTTGACATGAAGCTGTCTTTTCCCTGGGTACGGGTCTTTGGGTAGCCATTGGAATAGTCTTTCTCTGAACTCTGAGATGCCCTGTAGCAACATAAACATCCCTGAGAAACTGAAATCTCTCACAGCCCTGACAACAGAAACAAAGCAGCGATTGCCTGATCAGTGGCGGTGCAGCTGTGATCTGCCCTTTCTCCCGCTTCCTGCCACCAGGCCTTGCTCTGCCACAGTCCATCCCTCCGGCCAATTCTGAAGAGCATATGACTCTCTGGGGCTTTGACAGCACAAAATGCTTGGTTAATGTTTTATGCTTCGTAGGTGGTTTTTCCTTGTATTAACTCTCAGTTTACTTTGTTAAAATTGCCTCACCTAATCTAACAGTCATTTTTTTCTTGCTGCATAAGCATGATGAAATTAACATGCTGCCCCATTGTGATCTTCTCACTCTTCTAAGAAAAAGATTTACTCTGCAATTGCCATTTGAGCGTCCTGCATCTGCATGCTTTGTGTACGTGAACTTTCTTGTCACAAATTCAGGGGGATCAGGGATAAAAGTCCACCTCCAGGACACGTAGTGTCTGGGGTGTCAGTATCAGGTACGTAAGCAATCTTTGAACAAGAGGATGTGCAACTTTTTATTGTTGGCCGGGGCTGGATTTGAACCCACCATCTGCAGCATATGGGACTGGCACCCCACCTTTTTGAGCCACAGGCACCGCCCAGGATGTACAACTTTTAAGCTACGAGGAAAAATATTTTCATCGACCCTTTTTAGGAATTGTGCAAAACTGTCTTGCCCTGGTAAACTCCATTAACCAGGAGAATGACTCCATTGACTGAGTGCCTATTCTCCTTAATACAGTTATGAGAAACAACATTAAAGCGTCTAATGCCTCTGTTCTAGAGTATAGGCCATATAAGCATATGACACAACTTATAATTTAGCCACTTATTAATATTTATTCCTGAAAAGTGATAGCATACAATTGGAATAATTTCACATAAATGAAGCAGAATACTCTTATCACAGTCATCTAACTTATCAAAAGATCACGTTTTGGTTTGACCTGGTGCTAAGGATAAGTTGCCCACATTTTTATATTTCATTTTGTACAGGACCAGGGGAAATTTCTTTAACCTACACCCTTTAAAACGTTCCTTTAACACCATCCCTTTACCTTAGGTCTTACAAAGTGTTCACATAAAATTTTACTTTTAATGTCACATTGAACGTTATGGGTTGAATTGTGCCCCCCTCAAAACATTCTGTTGAAGCCCTAAGTATTCCCAAAGAATCGAATTGTATTTGGAGATGTCTTGAAGGGAGTAACTAAGTTGAAACCAGGTCATGAGAGTGTGCTGTAATTTGATCTGACTGATTCTCAGTAAAAGGACACAGACAAAATAGAAAGACAGCCTTGAGAGGACTTACTCAAAAAGCAGCCATGGTCCAGCCAAGGAGAGAAGCCTCAGAGAAAACGAAACTGCCAAACTTTGATCTTGGCCTTCCAGCCTCCAGAATTGTCAGACAATAAATGTATGTTCTTTAAGCGACTTAGTCTGCGGTATTTTGTTATGGCTGCTCTAGCAAACTAACGTACTAGAAAAATTACAAAGTTTTTGGAACAGAGAGACAGTTGAGGGGCCAAAAAGAAGAGTTTTTAAAATCGAGATTCAAGTCAAGTTATTTACTTCCTACTGGTAAATTACAATCATTATGAAATAGAGACATGAAGATTGTGTTGTAAGCATTAATGAGATCACGTTGGTTGAGTCCTTTGGAGATAAATTCCATAATTTACCACCTGGGTGCCCGATTTTAAAAACTGCAGTTTTCTTTGATTTACAATGGATAGAGTTAGTGGCACTAGCAGCCTCTATTAATCGTCTTTCTTTCCTCTCTGTACTAACCAGTGTCGTTACAGGAGGCAGTGTTGGTTGTTAACCAAGACCAAAAGTGAGGAAAAGGCAGAAAACTATGAAGCAAATTAGAAAAATGATTCCTATCATTTTTATTCAACATACGAACCTTGTAGCCACATTTCACCATTTTCCTTTTTCTGGCTACATAACAAAGCATAATGAGAACAAATTTGAGAATACCAAATCAGATTCCAGTTACAGTTCTGCTGGGCGGATATCCCTCTTTGAACTTCAATTTCTGCTTCTGCAAAATGCAATGCCAGCTTCGTTCTCATAACTACAACCTGAGTAAGTCAGACCCATACTCCTATTAGGAAAAAGCAAAACAGCTGGATAAAATATTTAAAATAAAAATAATTTCTTCTAAACAGCATCAAGTAGATAACAGGATACTGAGGACATAATTGGGCCAAAATCTAGAAGCGGAGACCCCAGAGAAGTAAGGCCAGAACTCAAAGCTGCTTTTGCCCTGAAGTCATCTCTTATTTAGAAAAAATGAGATTGTGGCAAAACTGAGCTGAGCTTTTGACAGCTTTGGAAAGGAAAATGGCAAAGCCCAGGCTCTACCAAAGCTGAAGACTTTGATAAACCATCCTTGGTACACCAGTCAGCTCAGGCCGCTATAGCAGAACACCCGAGTCTGAGCCAGGTAAACAACAGAACTGCATTTGGCCCACCTGTGGAGGCTGAAGTTAAAGGTCAACGTTCTGACAGGGTTCGGTTCCTGGTGAGGACCTTCTTCCCGGCTTGCAGGCTACTGTCTTCTTGCTGTGTCCTCACTTAGCAGAGAGAGGGAGAAAGCAAACCCTTTAGTATCTTTTTTATAAAGACACTAATCTTATCAGATTCATGTCTCATCTTTGTGACATTTTTTAACCTTAATTACCACCTCATTCCAATTATAGTCTCACTGAGGGTTCAGGCTTCAACTTATGAATGGGGGGGGCATATAATTCAATGGGTAGCATGCAGTCTAATTTGGAACCTCACAGCCTCTGAGCAAGGAGGCCTGCAAGTTAGTTACTCAGCTCTCCCAGAGACCTGCAGTGTTCAGGGTGCTCCAGAGAACTCTGGGCCTTGATTTGGGATCAAGAGATTCTCTCAGGCTCCTGGGAGCTCTGTGTGTCTAGGTCAGTGGAGCTTCAATATGTGTTCCTTCATAATGCAAATGTTCACATCTCCTGTGCGCTTTCCATTGTGTCATATTTCATTTATAAGTCTGTTGGTATAATAATGATAATGCCCATCCCTCAGGCTTACTATTGTGTTGATGCTAACATCAAGGGGTCAGCATAGTGCCTGGTGACGGATTCAGTGAGTCTTACTGTCCCTTCCCTTACCTGCATTCATCTCTCAATTTTACATCGTTTCTTTCCCCCTTGGCCTTGTCATCTTTGACACCCAGTCTCCCGTCTTGGTTTGGCTGTCTGGCCATCACCTCATGCATCTCTCTCCAGGTTGGCCACCTCACATGGGAAATAGTGTAAGGAAGGGGCAAAGTGAGGCCATGGAAACATCAAGCCTACCTGGGGACAGATTCTTCTAAGATTGTTCTAAGATTTTTCTTAAAACAGTAAATTTAAGGAACTTATTATGAATATTTTATAGTATTTGTAAATCCATCCTTTTTATACCTCCATTAATAGATGTTGAGAAGATGATATGTGACCAAAATGTGCCCTGGGCTGAGGAGAGTGGAAAAGTACAAGGATGACTCCTGCCCCTCAAGGTGCTTGTGTCGCATGTAGGTAAAGACAATAAATGAAAACATATCAAGTCTGGGAAAATGAGGGAAACTCAGAGAAGACTGTGTGTGGAAAGTCGGGCTTCAAGTGGCAATTAAGAATGAACAACGCTAGAAGTGCTGAGGAAGGGATGGAGGTGGGGAGACTGCTGCCCTGGGAGAGGGAAGCATCGAATGCAGAGGGTGGGAGCAGAGCGGGTGGTGGCTGGAGCAGGCTGGAAGTGGGGAGTTGAGAGCCCATGGCAGGCTGTGTACTTTTCTATGCATCTTACAGATCTCAGATCTCATCCCACCTTATATGCCTTGAAAAAACTTATCAAGCAGGTATTACCGTCATTTTGCAGATAATGTATTGAGGCTTAAAATGGTCATACACAGAGCTTATAAGTAATGAAACTATAATTTAAAGCCAGGTCTGTAAGACACTAAAGCCTGTGTTCTTAACTGCAACCTGAGACTATATTCCATTAGGATCGTAACATGGGATGTCTGCAAAGGAAGGTCAGTGTGGACTCTGGGAAAAAGGCAAATGGAGCCATGAATTATGGGATTTTTTAAAATTTCACTGTTATGAGATAGAGTCTCTGCTCTGTTGCTCAGACTAGAGTGCAGTGACATGCGCATAGCTCACTGCAGCCTCCAACTCCTGGGCTCTAATGTTCCTCCTATCTTAGCCTCCCTAGTAGTTGAGACTATGGGCACATGCTTCCACGCCTGGCTATTTTTTTTTTTTTTTTTTTGTACAGGTGGGGTCTCCATCTATTGCTTAGACTGGTCTCAAATCCCTGGCCTCAAGCAATCTTCTCACCTTGGGTTCCTAAAGCCCTGGGATTGTAGGCATAAAATACCACACACAGCCACATTATGGGTTCATAAGGCAGAAAGTAGAATTCTCAAAGTAGTTTCTATAGTAATGTCTATAATTGTCACATGGAGGAACAAATAAATTAGTTTATTATCAAGTCAGTTAGTCCAAATAGTAAATGGGGGGCTCTGTCCTGGATCTGATATGCTTTAGTCCTCGACTAGGGAGGTGGCCATGAGCACAGAGAGAAATGGTTAAATCTAAACAGAAGTTTAGAGGCAGAAACGAAGGAGGTGTCAGCACTGAATAGACCGAAGAAGGAGAGAGAAAAGTCAAAGTAAATCTCAGAGAGACGAAAAATAACATAACATTGACGAGCAGACAGAAGACTGGGCAGGCAACCCCGAGAGAAGGAAGGGAGTCGGGTTGGAAAGTGCTCAGTTTGAGGCGATGGCCAGAAGTCCGAGGGTGGGTTTACCCTACCTGTTGAGAAGCCTTGGCTAAGGGGCCACGGCAAGATGCCTGGGAAGCAATAGTGCGTGAGAAGCCCAAGGTGTCGGTAGGGGAACAGTTGGCATTTTGTAAAGGCTCAGAAGCTGCTTACAGAAAAGTTACAGCAAAAGTACAAAATGATAAATAGTAAGGATGGTTATCGCAGCTGCCACTTTGCCTAAATGGCTCTTCATT
The DNA here is from genome assembly GCA_963574575.1 of Galagoides demidoff. Lineage (NCBI taxonomy): Eukaryota > Metazoa > Chordata > Mammalia > Primates > Galagidae > Galagoides > Galagoides demidoff. The sequence continues at coordinate 65,092 of CAUYQV010081836.1, forward strand.
TTCTGTTTTCCGCTCAGCCTGCTCTGACTGCTGGTGTGGATGTTGTAATAGCATCTCCACTGGCTCATCTCTGCCCGTGTTTGTTTGCGTAGATGTGTTTGTGCCTTTAATCCTGCCTTTGCTCCTGTGCTGCCTCAGATAACAAGGACAATAATGATTGGAATCTCTGTGTTAGCCCAGACAGCACTGATTGGGGTGATATACCTCTATTCCGTGTTATTTCAAGGTAAACATCAGATTAAACTCAATTACATTGAAGATTAAATTCTGTAAAGTCAGCTTTTCTAATGAAACTGACCTCACAATATTCTTCCCATTTGTTTATATTTATAATTTGGGCTTTGTTACATTACCTTGGGTAAAAGATGAGCTATTAAAAAAAAAAAAATCTCAAAACTCAGGGTGGCAACCATTTGGAATTTTTTTTTATTCATAGTTAAGAACAGTTAAGTTCTGATGAGATGTCTCTGACATCTCCAACTCACAGCTTCCTTTTTAGGATTAAAGTGGGAGTAGAAGTGGGGGAAGAGGGAATGAAGGGGACTCAGCTTCCTTTTCTTAAGAATGGACACAGAATGTGCACTGGTTACTGTCACTCCCACTTCATTGGCCAGAATGTAGTCATATGACTCAGGATTAGCACAAGGGAGACTGGGAGGCAGGGTTCTAGGTGGGCAGTCTGTGGCCAGCTGAAATGAAAGGGAAGGGGAGAGAGCAAGGCTCCATGACTAAAGGAATAAAGGGAGAATAATTTGGGGGAAGGATTAGCAGATTTCCCACTTCTACAGTCACATTCTCCTCCTCATGCAGTTCTTTATTCGATAAGACTTTCCTCTTACATGTCAAACTAATTATTAAAGCAGCAAATCCACTATGATTGCATAGTATTCTTCAAATGTGACTTATTACTATTTAGAAGGTTTCAAAGTAGAAAAAACTTTGGTTGAAACCAGGAAGTAAGGTGCCAGAGTGAGCATCTGAGCCTCTCCTGTCCCCTCCTCCACCTTCCTTTCTGGGAACTCTAGGACAATCAGAAATAACATTTGAAAATTGCACTCCCAGTGTTTATTAGCAAAGGAGACTGACTATATTTTCTAACCGGTCAAATGCAACCAATGAAAATCTTTCTCTCTCATTTAGCAAATGAAAAGTCCTTTTCAAATTCTAATTTACATCCATCTTGTCAGTAAACACCCATCATTGTGGGTGCAGAGCCATTTCCCCACCCTCAAAGGGCTTCCCACATGGCAGAACAACCTGCCAACCAGGCATTAATAATCACATTGAGGCAAAGGGTGAAGGGGGAGGGTATTTCTGTCACTTTTCCTCACAAATATAACCTTGACAAGTGGAATAATGTTATGTCTCATTACCTAGATTGGAATTACATGTAGAGGCAGAAGTGAGCTCAACTTATGTGTGATACTCCTGGAAACAACTTTTCTTCTTCATTTCAAGAAAAAAGGGAAGAAAAAAAATAAAACAAATCTCAATAGAAAAGTCAAAAGCACTAAAAAAACCCAACAAACTAAAAACAAACAAAACAAAAAACCAAGATGTTTTAATTCCAGTAACTAATTCTATGGTTTCCATTACTGAAATTTAAGAAAATATGACAAACACCTTGACTATGGGGCCATGTCTCTGTTATTTCAAGTCATCTAAACCCAAACCAGGTGGTGCAGTTCATCAGAGCTTTCTGATTTTATCAACTAACTTTTATGTTGTTACTTCTTGGAGCTTATATTTTATCCATTATGCTAACTAATGGAATTAATCGGTTTTGTTACAGAAGTTTTTTCAAATACTTAACTCCCTTTTCTTTAAGAACAGTGCCATAGTTTCTCACTTATTCACCCACCCATTTCCTGATAAAAGTTTCCAGTGAAAGAATCGCTTCTTAAAATGCTCATGTTTGGGGATATAAATCAACTTTGCTTTAGGATGTCTAAATGTGAGAGTTATATTGTATTTATCTACTTGCTGTAGGCTGAGTTCAAAATGGCTTAAGCCAATGCTTATAAAGGGAATTCTTTGGAAGATAATTTGTCACCTGAATTAACAAAATATATGAGCCTTCATCATGACCTAACAGAATTAATGTATAGATTATCAATAATGTCTTTTTTAAATGTTTTTAAATAGAAAAATCAAAATATTGATGCACTTTAAATGCATTTCTGAAAGTAAAGTTTTTCTGTACTTTATATAGAAATAACTTCAAAGTCTACTAACTTTCTTTTATCATTTTAGATATGACTTTGCTAGTGAGAATTATAGGAGACTAATACTTAGGGACCAGATTAAAACAAAACACATATTATAGTATCTACTTCAATTTCAAATGTTTTAATTTGCACAGGACTTCATGACAAAACTTACCCAAGAAAATATTAAGGTTTCAGATATTGTTTTACATGATTCCTATCAAATAATAGATGAACAAAATACTGTTTTGCAAGTCCTAGTCCTTGGAGAGCCATGAATAACCAGTTGTATTCAGGAGAGAGAATCCATGGAAACTATTCTGCCTACAAGAATGCAACATGTTATTTTCTAGCGATTCATATTCTAGGTATCAGGCCTGCAATTAAACCATCTAAGCACTACAGAGATAAAATCAGATTCAAATCAAATTATGGCACCTGGTCAAATACTTCCCAAATAAAAACAAAAAAAGAGCCAATAATCCCTTTTTAAAGATGCCAGATGCTTCAAAGCTTGACACAAATAGCATTTAACGTGTCCTAGCTCATAGAGGCAGTTTCTTTTCTAATGTATCCTATGGCCCTTCCTTAGCCTGTGTTTTTCTTGGTGTCTATTCCTTCAAGTGTGTGCACACACATAATAAGTGTCTATTTTGAAGTTTATCCCTGCATGAAATCATAGCCTCTTATTATAGTAAAATACTCCGTAAACTCCAAGAGACCAGGGGTAAGGTCTTTCTTGTGCACCTCAAATTCCCAGTACCTGGCACAAAGCACATGCCCAGGAAACATTTTTAATGAATTAGCAGATTGATAAACTACTGGCAAGACTTTCACCCCCACACTGTATAAAAACTACCTTTGTCAAGGTCACCAATAAGCTCCATTGGCAAATCCAGCGGTTGTTTCTCAGTCCTCCTGTTACTGGACCCATCTGCCCATTTGACAAAGTTGGTCGTTGCCTCTTTTTGATCTTCCCCCTGCCTCACTGTTCACTCTTTCAGACTCTCCCTGGCTTCTCTTGTCCCTGAGCTCTGACTGTCAGAGAGCCTCAGGATCTGAGGGCTGTTCTCTTCTCTCTCCTCCCAGCGACTTCACTCAATCTCATGGCTTTAAATGATGCACTGACTTCCACATTTCTAGATATAGCCTAGACCTCATTCCTGAATTCCAGACTATCAGGTTACTTATTGACTATTAGATAGCCAATAGTCATCTCAACCCGTTCAAAATTGAATTCGTGCTTTCCCCACAACTCAAAATCCCCTTATCCCCTTCTAGCCTAAACATGCTCCGTGTACACTTGTCTCCATACCAGATGATGTTTTATCTATTCACTAGATCTGCCGCCAACAATCTCCTCACCCGACCCCAGGGACCAGTACCCGTCTGTGGCCTCTTAGGAACCGGACCATGCAGCATGACCGCCTGAGCTCTGCCTCCGGTCCTGTTGTCTTCCTGCCCTCCTGCCCTATCCCCGACTCTACCCCAGCCCTCCCCCATGCTTGGAAAATTATCTTCCATAAAATTGGTCCCTAGTGCCAAAAAGTTTCCCATCTGTGGCCCATTGGGAACCTGCAGCATAGGAGGAAGTGAGCAGGAAGTTTCATCTGTGTTCACACTGTTCACATCACAGCCTGAGCTCTGCCTCTGTCCCATCCCGCCCCAGCCCCCCATCTGCCCCCCCACTGCCATCTCTGGAAAAATTGTCTTCCATGGAAACTGTCTGTGATGCCAAAGAGATTGGGGGCCTCTGCTCTAAATGCTGAATTACCTGCTACTCCTACTGCTAGTACAACTATAGGGGCCACCAGAAGAAGAAAACAATGGCTTTCCTCTTCCTCCAATTTTCATTATTCCTGTTGGCAGATCTTATCTGGAAACCAGCAGGTAAAGAACCTGGGAATAGTAGTTTGCAAGCTTCTAGCCCCTTGGTACAGAGGAAAGTTTAGAAGAGGGAGCGTGGAGCAGAGAATTCACAACATTATCTCTCACAGCTTCCTATTTGGTGTCCTTGTTTTCACCTTTGGTCTATTTCCAATACTGCACTCAGAGGCATTGGCTTAAAACACAAATCAGACTGTGTCACTTCTCTGCTAAAATAAAATAAATCTTACTTGTTCTCCTTTTACTGAATAAAGATGACGTGCACACAGTTGGCTATGAACAGAGGATGGCTTGAGGCCTGGTGTCTGAGGTTGCTGTGAGCCAGGTGGAGGCTATGGCACTCTACCACAGGTGGCAGAGCAAGACTCTAGTCTTCCTGACTCTCTTCCTTACTAGCTCCCCACAACTACACCGGCTTCCTCCTTGTTCCTGGAGTCCAGATACAGTCCCTCTTCCCTTGGCACTGCTTGTTCTGCACGTTTCCCTAAAACATGCTTTCCCTAGGCAGTCACCTGTTTTAACTCCATCAACACCAAGTCTTTGCTCCATTATTACTTTATTAATTAGGCCTATTTTAAATCATAGCCCTCTTCACCCCTAGAATTTCCAACATCCCTACTATGATTACCATTATTGTTTTTAGAAATTAGCTTATGTTTTACCTTTTTATTAGCTACTACCTACCCACATATGTATAGATATATATACATCAATATACCGAAATAAAAAGATAAAAACTTAATGCTAAACAGGCTACATGCAGTGGCTCACTCCTGTAAGCCTAGTGCTCTGGGAGGCCCAGATGGGAAGATCCCTTGAGCTTAGGAGTACTAGACCAACCAGAGCAAGAGCAAGACACTATCTGTACAAAAAATAGAAGAAAAAAAAATTATCCAGTCATCCTGACATGCACCCGTAGTCCTAGCTACTCAGGAGCCTGAGGCAGGAGGATGGCTTGAGCCCTGGAGTTTGAGATTGCTGTGAGCTAGGGCTGGAGGCCATGGCACTCTACCACAGTGGCAAAGCAAGACTCCGTCTAAAAGTAAACTAAACAGGTTAAATTCTGCTTTAAGAACATTTTTAGAAATCAGACTTGTACATTTATAAAAAGATAATTCCAGAAAAATACAAATTTAATAATATTAATGCTTGGATTTATTTCTGGGCTTTATATTCTGTTGTATTGGAATATATGTCTGTTTTTATACCAGTACTATACTGTTTTGATTACTGCACTTAACCTATCTGGAGGGGGTGGGAGGAGGTTTGCTTATTTGGGGGCGGGGGGTTGGTATTGTTTATTTCTTAAACCTAAATATTCATTTTGCTCCCCAAATTTGAGCAGCTTCTGTCATTTCTTTAAATAATTTTTTTGCCTCTTTTTCTGCTCCTTTTAGAAATTCCATAGAGCATATGTTGGTTGCCTTGAAGATGTCCCATAATTTCAATAGGCTTTCTTTTCTCTTGGTCCTTCTTTTTTTTCTTCTTGTTTCTCTGGGTAATCTCAACTAACCTGTCTATGAGCTCACTAGTTCTTTCTTCTGCTTAATTGAGTCTGCTGGGGAAGTTTTCTGCAGGATTTTTCAGTACAGTTATTGTGTTCGTTAGCTCTAGAATTTCTGTTTGGATCTTTTTTATGATTTCATTCTCTTCATTAAATTCTCAGTTTTGTCTTATATTCTTCTTTTCTTTTTTTGGACACAGAATCTCACTTTGTCGCTCTGGGTAGAGTGCTGTGGCATCACAGCTCACAGCAACCTCAAACTCTTGGGCTTAAGCGATTCTCTTGCCTTAGCCTCCCCAGTAGCTGGGACTACAGGCGCCTGCCACAACGCCTGGCTATTTTTTGGTTGTAGTTGTCATGGTTGTTTGGCAGGCCCAGGCGCTGGATTCGAACCCACCAGTTCTGGTATCTATGACTGTATCCTAGCCACTGAGCTATAGGCACTGAGCCTCTTGTATTATTTGTCTGAGCCTTCTTGATATCATTTATCTGTGTTCTCTTGTAGCGTTCTGAGCTTCTTTAACACAATTATTTTGAATTCTTTAATGAGCAGTTTCCAAATCTTCCCTTCCTTAAGGCTGCTTCCTAGTGCTGTATTTTGTCTCTTTGGTAGTGCCACATTTCCCTGACGATTCATGATCTTTGTGGCCACGTGCTGGTATCTGTGCATTGGAAGATGTAATCATCTATTCTAGTCTGGCATCAGCAGGGAAAGCCCTTTACCAGTCAGCTGTCCCTGGAATTTCCTGGAGGCGATCTCACAGGGTCTGCAGTTTGTCTTGTTACTGGAGTCCTCAGGCAGGCTGTCCTGGCACCTGGGTCAGTAGATGGGCAGACCTGTTGCCTGGGCTTATAGGAGCCAGTTGGAGCCTGGTTCTGTGAAGTTAGATCTGGATCTTGGGTACATGGGGGCTAACCTGGTACCAGGATTCCCTGTGGTGGACCTCTTTACCAGAAATATGGGGGCAGTCCAGGAGCTTGAGTCTCTGGGATTGGCCTGGAGCCTGTATCCATGGGGGCTGACATGGTGCTGGGGTGAGCCTTGAGCCTGATTCCACAGGGAGGCCCTCACCTTTGGCCTAGGATGGGTCTTATGCCTAGGTCCATAGGGACAGGCCTGGATCCTGGATCCACAGGACCAACCTGGTGCCAGAGTGAGCCTGGAGCCTAAGTCCACAAGGGAAGGCTTAGATTGTTGGGTGTATGGCTGCCAGATCCATGGAGACTGAGTTCAGGGTATACTGCTGAGGACCTAGACCCAGGACCCTGGGTTCACTGAGTCCAAGGCTGGGAAGGACTGGCTTATAGGAGGGACTCTACCTGTTTTGTTTTATTTTGTTTAAGGTAGCATTTATCTCCTTCTAACTCAGAGAATAATTTAAATGCTTGGCTTTTTATGTTCTATGTGTTTAAAAGTTAAACTCCACAAAAAAAAAAAATTTTTTTTTCTTATTCAGTGACATTTCATGGGCTTAGCCCAGTGTTTTAGCAGTTAAAAAACAATTTTTCACATGCTTAACCTAATGGTCAGCAGAGATCTATCTATAACCAGGTAATTGATTTGCATGAGTAAAAAACATAGCAAGTCAGGTAAGTCTTTCACAACTGATTTACAGAAGGAAAAATGAAGAATTCTTCTTATGGTACGATGGTAGAACGGCTGTAAAATGATAGAACCAGATATTTTACCAACGATATCTCTCATGTTTAAATAACAAAATCTCAGTCTAACTGGCTTAAGGCAAAAGTCAATTTATTGATTGCATTAACTGAAAAATCCAGGAATAGTTCTAGCAGTGGCATGAGTGGATGCAGTGATCTAGTTGTGACACCAGAAATCAGTCTCTTTTCTCTATGTGACTTTTTCTTCCACGATGGCTTTATTCTCAATCCCCTCAACTGCAGCCACATCAGCCACCAGCAGCAGTAGGTTACCTTCTGCCCAAGAGGACCACAGTAGAGACAGTGACTCTTTCCCAGTGATTCCAGCTAAGTGCTTTGGTGGACGCTTGCAGGCTGAGTGAGGCTCTGCCTTCCCTGACCCGTCACTCACCCTCACACATCCTGGTTTGGGTCATGCCCCGGTCCTTGGGTCAGGAACTGCAGTGAATACCACTCACACTAATGGAAGCACAGGATAAGTGGCTTCATAAGGGAAAGTCAAAGGCCTTTACCAAAAGAACAAAGTGGTTCTGGGATGGCATGACCACAGCTGTCTGTCATATTAGGAAATGCCTAGAGATGGGAGGAAAAGTTAACAACATATTCGAGTAAAATGTTAGAAAGTGAGGCTGGAAAATTAAGGTGAAGTCTAATTCCAAAAAGCTTTTTATTTTTAAAAAATGAGAAAAGCAGTAGATGAGGTCTCAGGAGACCTGAGTCCTATTTCTAGATCTTACCAGAACTATCCGTGTGACCTTGCCAAGTAACTTAATATCTCTATAAATGTTTCCTCAACTCTAAAGTGATAAATTACACTGAAAGAATTTCCGTGTTTCCCACCAGCTGCCGGCTGACATTTCCAAGTGGGGCAAACCAGGTGTTGCAGCCGGGGAATGTCTACCTGCTGCAGACGTACTTATCATCCCATGACGGGAGGGAGAGGGAAGCACCTGCCACCAGCCAGGGACATTGCTTAGCACCCGCCCTCAGTACAGCAGAGCATTCTGGAAAATGCTGAAATAAATTCCAACCAGAGAACTGGGTACTTTCCAGTACTTCCCAAGCCTGATTAAGCTTCAGCATTACCTAGAAAGCCCGCAAAATATACAGATTCCTGGGTCCACCCCTAGGGCACTGAATTGGGATCATGAATTTGTAGTTTTAGAATTCCTCCTGTCTTTCCTTCCTCCTACTCTCTAGTCTTGGAGGTAGCAGGTTTTTTTAGATCAATATTATTTAATAGTAATCAAAATTTTTATATATCTGTGTGCCAAGAGAGATGTTGGTCTGAGAATATGTATCTGTAAAACACAGCACGTATCACTTGACGCAAACACAATGGAGAACAAAAAATACCCCAGTCACTGATAGGATGTACTTGAGAGCTTTATGCAGAGGAGGGGTGTTCTATTTGACAAGAATTATGGTTTTCATAATATATACAAGAAATATCATCTTTATTCTGTCAGGTTCAGAGAACTAGTCATAACTCGGCAATTTTCACATAACTCCCAAGTCACAGTAAGAATGAAAGCATCATCCTTAACGTATCTTCAGTCATTGATATTTTTTCTGATACATCTCCAAAATCTTAAAATAGAGTGATGCTATCTCAGTATTAGTTATATCTAACACATGGGCTCCCTTTTGTGATGATTTCTTTTTAGATTCCTGCATTATCTGGGGTGTCTATAAAGTTCATGTGCAATTCACTATGTTATTGTTATATTGCACACAAACTTTATGTCCACCCCGTATTTGATCAAGTTCTCAGAATGTTTAATCAATGATCAGCTTAGCCTTTATTTTTTTCTCAAAATATTTCTCTTGGATTTGACCAGCCAATATTTTAATTTTTAAAAGTTCGTCCCTTCAGATGTGATCAACTTATCCACACCAGAAGCCTGGGTTCTCAGGACCTGAGGTCTCAGCTGCAGACATGTTTACCTTCGTCATTCCGTCCTTCGTCTTGTCTGTGTGAACGTGTGCTCTGGGTTGGTCAGGAAATAGTTGACTTCAGAGTGATGCATGTTCCTGAATGTTTGGGGAGGGAGTTCTGAGAAAGCTGAGGTGATAAGTAAATATAATATTTTTCTTTCCACAAATGTAAGAAAGAAAAACAAACAAGAAGCATACACACACACAAAGCGAAAACATTTAGGATTAACGTGAGAAATGCCCTGAATTTAACCAAATGATTGTTTCAGGTACTAAGGGGATAATTTCCAAACATCAAATAAATTCTCACTTTGCTGTAAGAAAACAACTAGAAGAAATATATTCTCCTTTTGCACTCTAGCAAAAGGAAAATGTTTTGTTTTATTTTGTTTTTTAAGGAGGGCATTCTCCTTGCCAGAGCTGTTACATATACGTAAAATGGAATCAGTATTTCAGATCACTAAGTTGCTCATTCGTTAATTTTATCAAATATTTATTTAGCCTCTACTATGTGCTAGGGGACTTGGTGCTGGAGAGATTATTCGTATCTTTTCTGTAACCCCAACTGTGCATTACAACAGTTTCTGAGTTGTTTTATGGAGGACATGTGGCTGTCATAGACCTGCAAACTGGAGGGGGACACAGAAGCAGTTCAAGGCCCTCCTGGCTGAATATATCCCCTCCCAGTCCCACAGTGACTGTACAGCTCCTTCCACAGTCACACAGCCCCTCGTCAGTGCCCAGCCCTGGCCTTATTCTAGCTCTGGAGATGAACAAACAAGTCAGCCCAACCTTGGGTTCTACCTTCAAGGTTTCACACTAGCAAGGGAGATGGACACGACCGTAATCCTAAATGTGAGACAGAGCTACAGGAAGTGCAACTACAGAGCTTTAAGACATGGGGAGGGCGGCTAGCTCCACCTCTCATGGCAGTGAGGCCCTGAGCAGGACACCAGGAGCAGGGAGAGAGACCATGTGTGCAGGCAGAGGGAAGTGTTGGTGCAGACATAGAAACCAGCATGGCCAGGCCAGGGTGGGTAGCTCTGAGTGATCTTACTGAGGGCAAGTAAATATGAGGAAGGGGGAGAAAGAGAACGGTGTGTGAGAAGAAAAGAAGAATGTGGTTAGAAATGAGGCTGGGCCAGGTGAAGAGGGGATGTGTTTGCTTTGGGAAGGCCTTCCACACATTCCCTGAAAGCTTAGGGTCCACAGACTGCATTTTAGAAATTTCCCTTCAGTATTCGTATGGGGCTGAACTAAGGTCAGAAGACTTGAAGTTAAGGAAAAAGGGGTAGGCTCAGTGCTTGTGGCTTAAAGTGGCTGAGGTGCAAGCCACATACACCTAAGGTGGTGGGTTCGAATCCAGCCCAGTCCTGCCAAACAATAATGACGGCTGCAACCAAAAAATTGCCGGGCATTATGGCAGGCACCTGTGGTCCCAGCTACTTGGGAGGCAGAGGCAGGAGACTCGCTTGAGCCCAAGAGTTGGAGGTTGCTGTGAGTTGTGATGCCACAGCACTCTACCCAGGGGCACAGCTTGAGGCTCCGTCTCAAAAAAAATAAAAACAAAAATAAATTTTAAAAAATCTAAAAAAAAGGAAAAAGAGGTAGAAGTCTCTTTGTACCCTACAGAGACATGACAAGGGTGTACAAAGGGGACTGCCTGTAGGAACAGAGGAGAGAGAGAGTTGAGATCCGAGGTAACCCTTGGGGTTAGGGTTTGCAAAGGAGGCAGGAATGGTGATGACTGGCAGGTTTCTGGTTGGAGGTAACCACGTGGATGGTGCCATCTTTACTAAACGCACAAATAGCAAGAAGGAGTAAAGGCATTAGGGTGTGGAGAAAGGATGTTGAGTTTAGTTTTGTTCATGCTAAGTTTGAGATGCTTATAGAACCTCCAGAAAGGTATCCATTGGGTAAAAAATCAGCCACAGAGGAGAACAAGTTGGAACAGTCAGAGGGAGAAGTAGGGACTGAACAGTGTTACTAAAAATAGCAACAAGGCAGCAATGAAGTGGACCGTGAGAGAGAAGAGAGAGGGCAGATACCGCCGGGAGAGGAGACTCAGCCTACGTGGTCTTCTGGACCATTTATAGACAGAAGATGTTCATCTGCTGAGAGGGAAGAGGCCTCAAAATAAAGATTGAAAAAATTCGAAGGAGAGGAATAACAGATAAAGTGTGGTGGCTGAGAACACGGAGTAGAGTGGCTAGGAGGAGCTCGGAAAGGGTTTTGGCCTCACACGGAGGAGGGCACCACCCCTGCTCCTGAGAGGAAAGGGAAAAGCAAATCCATTTCAGGGTGAGAGAGGAAGTTGAAGGTCTTCCTCCTGCGTCACCAATTCTCTCTGTGAAACGTCTGAGTCACCCTAGGAGGGGGAGTGTCTTGAAGGTTTCATTATTGCAATCTCTCCCTTAGGGGGATGAGAGGAAGGTGAGGACCTTGTGACCAGAAACTGATCATTACAATGCGGGACCTTAGGGGCAGGAGCTGCTAAGAGAACCTGCTAGTCAGCTCAGGTAGCAGTTTTGTTGTGAGGCTGGTTGCTAGGGAATGAGATTCCACTGGAAAAATTTTAAGGGACTTAGCTGGAAGGCGGCAAATCTGGGAGAGAGGAGGGCAAGGCAGAGGAGACAGGTGGAAGTTACTTGGCACTTAGAGGATGTCAGGGTTCCAGGTTGTTTCCAAAGAAGATGATTCATAAGTTCAGTAATTCTAAGAGGAGAAAGGCTATTGCTCACAGATCAGCACTGGGAGTGCCCTGCCAGGCCAAAGGGGCACAGCCACTCTGCAGAACCTTGAGGCTGGTAATACCCAGGCGACAATAGTCTCCAGTGGCAGGTAGGCCTGGAAAGTAAAATTCAGAGCAAGGAGGATTGTTATGGAACCTTAAGATCTAAGGGAAAGATTTCCCTTGCTAGGTTTTGAACTTGCCTGGGACCCATCACTCTTACCTATTTCTTTTGGAATGGGAGTGTCTGTCCTGCGCCTGTGACAACATTGTATTTCGGAAGGGCTCCCAAGTTTATAGCTCTACCTCAAGGTTTTCATCATAGTTTTGGACTATTCTACAAGGTGTGCTGAAAAATGTATCTGGATGTTACAACACACAGCTCATTGCTGAAACGTCCAGGAATAAGTCAATCATCTCCCTTATTTTATCTCAGGAGCCTGGTCCTCCTCCAGGCCGCCACTTTTGGTGATTGGTGCAACTAGGGCCTTGCTGGCCAACCAGCCAGACTCTGCTGTACTTCAGGGCCCGGCACAAGTGTCACCTCCTTGGATACTACCATCTCTTCCAGTGCTCTGATCTCTTTGATTTTCTCATATCACTTGGAAGAGGTCAACTAAGGAGGGAAGGGGAGAGAAGACTCAAATCACTTTTTATTATTTTAATTATTGCTGTTATTGCCATCATTATTAATAGTTTTCAAACAAGCAGATTCATTGTGATCTATTGAGCCTTCTAATATCTTTCTAATGAAATGAATATAAAATCAAAGGTCTGTACTATGACCTCGTTGACCTTTCAGGATCTGGCCTCTACCTCCCCCCCCCCCCCACCATCTTCCAGCCACGCAGGTCTTCTGCTCTTTCATAACTATGCCAAGCTGCTTCTAAGCACCTTGGCACTCAGTGTTTCTTCTACACAAAATATTCTTTTTTCCAGTCTTCCTAGAGTTAGTTTTTTCTTGCTATTTCAGTCTTAGCTCAAAACACAGCTTTAAAGAGTCTTGCCCTGTCCATCAACCTAAACACGGGCCATCCCACATCACTGTCACGCTATCCTGTTTTACTTTCTCTGTATATCACAATGTTCATAAACTGCCTTGATTTTTGTCTGTCTCTTCTCACTAAAATGTAAACACGCTGTGAGAGATCCCTGGCTTTATGTTCATAGCTCTACCTCCAGGAACTAGACTGGTGCTGATTGCAGAGGGATGCTCGTTTTTTAAATTAACTAAGAAGTACCAAGCTACCCTTTGAGCATGGAGAGATGCATGCACAGCACTTGTTGGCGGGCAGGGGAGAGGGCACCAAGAAAAACATCAGTTCTGAGAACAAAGCAGCAGCTAGAACCCTCACGTGGTGGGTCTGAATCAGAGGGAGGGGCACCAGCTGTTGGCGGGCCAGTTGGCAGGAGGCCATGAGGATTAAGAAAGAGCAAATTTTCAGTAATTGTTTTGAAATCTACCTAGTCTGCCTCTGCGTCCCCATGCGGACAGCCGCTGCCTCAGGAAGCACGTGTCTGTGTCATGTATTTCCTTATTTGCATCATGCCTGGTGTGGTAACTTTACTCTTTAATGTTATGTGTAGGCCTTGTCTTGAAAGCCACTGTGGTGCGGTACAAAGGGGGATCAGGAGACCCAGGTCTTAGGTCCTGAACAAGCTCTGTGAACTTAGGAAAGGCCCATGCAGGCCTAACCCCACTGACTAGCTCTGTTTCCTGCCACCCAAACTAACTGCATCACAAAGCCAGGCATCTTTCCACTGGGCCAGGGTTTTTAAATGGTACTGTTTCGTTTAGTAATTTGACCTTAGCTACCTTCAACTTTAGGCTACCCTCAGTTTCTTCCCTTATTATTATATGGTCTTCTTCTTCTCCTGAGTTGGCCACATCTGTGTCTCATTCAAGTCTACCCAACACTTCTATCTCCTCATCCCATCCTACTCCCAGCCCCGCCCCACCCATATCATGCATGCATAAGAAATCAAAAGTTCATTTAAAATGTGTCAAAACTTTCTGAAAAACAAAGTGGTAATATGTATCAAGTATTTTAAAAAGATACACATTCTTTGATCTAATCATTCTTTTAGAATTCTAGTCTTAACAAAGAAATAATACAAACAAGGATATATATGCAAAGATGTTTAATCCTATGTGGTACTAATTGCAAAACAAATGAAACACACAAACCCCATATTATAACAACATAAATGATCACCAGGATGAGAAGGCCAAGTAATTCATGAAATATCCATTTATAGAAGGTTCATACATATAAATATATAACATTTATAAAAGGATATTAAGCAGCCTTCAAAAACATGATGGTTTAATGGACGGGAAATTAAAACATACTACTAAGCAAAGAAACTAAGTATAAATGTGCATTATGATCCTAGTTGTGCATTGTTATAACATACCACCACCAAAGAAACATATACATACACATATATAGAACTATAATGGTATTCTTAGGGTGAGATAATACATGATTTTTCTTGGCCTAAGTCCTTTTCTATATATTCTGTTCTCTTTAATTTACATGCACTACTACTTATTAATCAAAGGATCAAATTTTGTTCATGAACTAATTAGTGAATTCTTTAAAACTAAACTTTTATTGAACTAATTGATTTTAACTATGTAATGGGAATAATAATACTATTCTCTTTTTCCATATGCTCATATGTGAAACTTAGCGGAAACATTATTATACTTTGTATTCAAATTGTGAATATTAATTTCATCCATAGATTAATAACATTTTCAAGAAAAATGACAATGCTTTATATTTCTTTCAGATTAATGACTTCCAGGGCACACAGTAAAACTGGTGGCAAACAAATAGTTGTTAAGAAATCATAACTTATTACAATTAATGAAACACCTATTTTTTTTCTAAGTTCTTTGAAATCCATAGTAATCCACATTAGCACTCGTCCATGGACATTTACAATGGAAGAAAAAAAGAGCTAAGTGTGTTCAGTTCAGAGTATATTCAATGTCAGATAATTTACATCTTTTGACTAGGAATTTCTCTATGAACCAAAGAGTATTACCCTTGTTTTATAGTTTGAGAAGACTAAGACTGAGAGAACCATACTTCACCATACTTACTAGAATAAAGTATAGTCGGAATATTCTTTACCATTTCCAGTGGGCCCTTTTCTCCACTAAGGTTATATGATTCTGGCCCATTGATTGAGGCTTGTCCATGTGTCTCATTTAGACCAGAGAACAGAAACATCACATTGTCCACCACGGGTCTTCTTTTCCCCCTCCCCCATGAGGCCATCGATGTCTTCAACCACCACAAGAGATGAGGTGCTTCTTCATTCTGGGGTCTGGAATAAAGAAAACATGAAATATAGTCCTAGCTAACCTGATAAGCCATCCTTGTTGTAATCTTTGTGGTTAGCTCCTGATCTGGCGACTGCACATGCTAACCCAACATATGCTGATTAAGAGTCAATAGCCAACCATGGAACTATTCATCCATTAAAAAAGATGGAGACTTTACATCCTTTGTATTAACCTGGATGGAAGTGGAACACATTATTCTTAGTAAAGCATTACAAGAATGAAGAAGCATGAACCATTCATGCTTGTTCAATTTTGATATGAGTACAATTAATGACCAGTACATGGTGGGAGGTAGGGGAAGGGGAGAGGGAAGGAGGGAGGAGGTGGGGTCTCAATGTGTGACACATATTTTGGGATAAAGAGGGACTTTACCTAACAAATGCAATCAGTGTAACCTGATTCTTGTACCTTCAATAAATCCCCAACAACAACAACAACAAGACTCAACAGCCACTGCTCAGGACAAAATTCAAACCTAGGTCTGTCTGGCTCCGATATCCTTGCTATTTCCATGATGCCACACTATCCTCTCTTTTTTTTTTTCAATTGGTTGATAAAATTTATTTTTCTGCTAGAACAAAAAAGTTAAAAAGTTAGTTTTAGGGATTAGAAATGTTTTCAAAATGTAAAATTGAAAAAAATAGTACTTTGCTTCCCTGTGCCTCTTACATTTTTTATTATAAATATAAGCAATTTTAATGTTTTGAATCTTATACCCCAGAAATTGCCACTCCTGCCTTCATGCTGATGCTAAACTAAACTTTCATTTGTCAGATTTGATTTACTGCCTAGTTGTTAAATAGAAAACCCACATTGGGCAAATCCTCTACCTTGTGTTTTAGGAAGATTAATTGAGCTGATGGATTCGTGTCACTTCTTATTTGCAAACCATTCCTGTAATAGAGAAACAGGCTTTTTGAAAGCTTCTGTTTTTCTCTTGGCAAGATGTTAGTAGGCCACTCTGTGGGTGGGAACGTTTCTCAGGCCAAGTGTTCTAGACAGCTAAGAGAATTTCACAAAGATTTTTCCAGAATGAAGTCTTTCTCTACTTGGGGAGCCCCTCCTTCTAAGATGGCCATTCGATGCCACGGAGATTCAATCTCCTAGCAGCTACTACTGGACTTTCTATGCGATTTCACAAAATGTCTGGCAACTTCTCCTCTACTATTTTGTGTCTGGAAACTGAAAGTTAGTTTCTAACTGCTGATAGGTTATCTGAATCAAAGTGACAGTCAAACCTAGTCAAACTTATTAAACTTTGACTTTGGGGCCCAACAGCACACACACATATATAAATATACCCATGCCATCTTCTTTTTAATGTAACCCAAAGCCCTCTGACTCAGCCCCCTTGAGAATAGCTGAGGTAATAGTAATCCTTACATCCCAAGTCTCTGACTCATCCTCTCACTTTAAGGTGTGGAATTTTAGCTGACTTTAAAATAAAGTCCATGTCCCATAGATATATTTGGGAGTATCCCCAGCAAGCATTCTCACACACGTTCTGGAACAAGTCCTAAGCCACTGGGCCCAGTGTCACTTTGTCCAGGGCATGCTGGAGAGCCCCCACACCCATGAGCGACCCTGTGTCCATCATCACTTCTACCACCTTCAGAGGACACCACTTTGCCTAATATATGAAAATTAGATGTCTCTCAAGGTACTGAAAGAAAATCAGCTGGGTTCACATGCTTGCTGGCTAAGTTACAGATCTGAATCAGTATACCACCATCAACTATCTGGAACTATCCTCCCATCCCTCCTAGCAATGATGCACAAACTCTTTCCCTCTCAATCAAAACGCTAAAGGCCATGTACATTAAACTAATGTGTGCTCACCACCTCTCCCACTTTTGAGGACTCAGTACAAATTTCCTTTATAATATTTTCTGAAGTTTTTTAAAAAAAAATTACGGTCTTCCAAATGGAATTTCTCTATGTAGGCTGCTGCTATGTACGTGCTTGAAAAGAAAGTTACCAATTGGGTCTTGATTTTTTTTTTTTTACCTGATTGTTCATTTTCAAATCCCTCTTCTTTGAAGTATATTTTATGATCATACACATCTATTAGCTCTCTCCTTGCAGCCTTTGTAAGTTAGGAAGAGAAGAGTGTTATCATCCTTTCTGGAACTCCGTGGTTAGCAGTGAGTACTGGACAGTGGTGTTACCTGAGCAGAGGTAACAGCAATGATAATGAGGTTTCCCCAACCAGGCACTGAGACGTGAAACTCACATTCATCTGAATGGAAACTATGCCCCAGATGGGCACTAACTCCTCTTGGAGCTAAAGTGGTTTTGCACCTGGAGATGTGCTCACTGGAGCCCCTCAACGTGTTTCAAATATGCCTGTGTTGACTAATGAGCACATAGCTGCTGTGAGCTATTTACTTTTAGCCTAGACACCATTAGGAATTTCATAACCAACTTGACTGGGGCCAAAATCAACAGTTTCAAGGTGGTGGGATTTCAGGAGACAATAATTTTTTGAGAATTTGTTTCATAGTTAATTAAACAGGCACCACCTTTTCTCCATTGTAAACCTTCATGTACCGAGAAGGTACATCCAAGGTTTGCTTAGCTCTGCTTTTTCTACATGGGTTGTATTCAAGATTAATCAACGCACAGTTTGACCAATATATTTATTTATCTTGTATTAACCCACTGTAATTATCATACATTTTTAAATTAATTATCTGGAAGAAGAGAATCAGGGACAGAGAAGGTAATTACTAAATTATCGTAATTAATAGACTAAAAATAACCCATGACATCACTATTTTTTATTTTCACTTAATAGACCTGTGTATTTACTTATATGAGTTTCTACACAGTCTTCTTGACTAATTACAGGGTCACAGCTTAATAAATCCATTGAAAATTGAAAATACCTTAAGTTGGGAATGCAGTTAGCACATCTGACCTACCAGACACCGTAGCTTAGCCTAGCCTATATTAAACGTGCTCAAACACTGACATTAGCCTACAACTGGACAAGGTCATCTAACCAAAGTCTATTTTATAATGTGCTGAAAATCTCATGACATTTTTTGAATGCTGTACTAAAAGTGAAAAACAGGGTGGTTGCATGAGTACTCAAAGTACAATTTCTTCTAAATGCATATTGCTACCGCACCATCAAAAATCAAAAGACATCTGAAGTCAAACCTCTGTAAACTGAAGACCATCTGTGCATCTGTGTTTTTTTTTTTTTAAATTTTATTGAATGGTAACTATGTACATTAATGCACTTCTGGGGTACAGTATGGGGTTTTCGCATGCAATCCAAAATACTTCCATCAAACTGATCAACACAGCCTTCATGTCATTTGCATCTGTGTTTGTGTGTGTGCACACACCCACGCATAGTGGAAAGCCTCCTAACTAACTCAGGAGCCTTAAAGCTGTGAAATCCCATATAAGCCAGTCTTAAAAGTCTTTGCCCTACACAAGTCTAAATAAACCCAAGATGCCAGCTTGGCTATGGCAGCTCCCATCTGTAATCCTAGCACTCTGGGAGGCTAAGGCAGGAGGATTGTTTGACCTCAGGAGTTTGAGACCAGCCTGGACAAGAGTGAGACCCTATCTCTACTAAATATAGAAATACTAGCCAGGTGTTGTAGTGGGCGCCTATAGGGCCAGGACTCAGCAAGGTGAGGTAAGGTGATCACTTGAGCCCAAGAGTTTGAGGTTGCTGTGAGCCATGATGACACCACAGCATTCTACCCAGGATGACAAAGTGAGATGCTGTCTAAATAAATAAGTAAATTCCCCTAATATCTAGTCTCCTCTTTGCAATGTCAGCGTCTTTAAAAAAGAGCTTCTGGTAAAAATTGGGTAATAGTTGAAGGCTGGTTCCTACTGCACCTTGCAATCAATAGGCATTTGCCCAGAAACGTGATTAACATTCTAAGATGTTACTGCTGCGATCGCTACGGTTGCTGGTCTTCTTCCTTTACTCACTGCTTCTCTACTTGCCTTCTGGTAATTGATCAAACTTGTGGAAACTTGTTACATTTATTTGAGGACATTTCCTAAATGATTTCCTAAGAGAACATTCAAGGGACAGATGGGCTGCGGGTCCACCTGTCAGGGCTACACATTTTCTAGAGACTCAGTTGCCTCCTCTGAAAGATAAAATTCCTAACAACTCCTCTTGGGACAGTTGTGAAAACAAACAGACTGGTTGAATGAGCAATGCTTTTGTTCATTTTAAAGCATGGGAAAAATATTGTTTGTTATTCTTCAAAGACAGAAAAACCAAAATAAGCGCCTAGATCAGGGTGTCTCTGTAAGTCCACATGTGAATGGCTGTTGATGTCAGCTCTATTTCTCTCCAAATGTCATATATCTTAGGTAAGAGAGAAAATTAGATAAATCCCCAAAGAGAGTACGCTGACAGAAGGCATGTCATGATGATTTTGACAGAAGGTGATCCTAATGCAAAGAATAAAAGTAGAAAAAAAACAGAAAAGCATTTAGAAAAACTGAGGAAAGAGTAGGTAGAGGGAAGAATGGACAAGTGAAATACCATTGTGCTCATAGAACGTAGTAATATAACATTTGTGTTGGAGTATATGATAATTAACTTTACTAAGATCCACAATAAAAGTGACATTTAGGCCAGATGCAGTGGCTCACATCCATAATCCTAGTACTTTAGGAGGCTGAAGGACCATGTGTGGCCAGGAGTTCAAGGTTAGACAAAACGGTGAGACCTTTTCTTTATGAAAAAAATTTTTTTTAATTAACCAGGCATCATGGCACATCCCTGAAGTCCCAGTTTCTCTGGAGGCTGAGCCAGAAGGATCACTTGAGTTCAGGTTACAGAGAGCTATGATCACACCACTGTACTCCAGTCTGGATGACAAAGTCTGTTTGGGGTGGCGGGGAGGAGTGACATTTAGAGACTGTAGAAATCAAAGAACCCTGTCAATTCTCTTTTCAGGTATACCTGATATTTGCAGAACCTGCCCCTAGTCGCTACTCAGCCAGTCCCTTATTTCAGGGATCACCTTGAAGCTTTGCCCAAGACCCCTTCTCTCACCTGCACTTCAGACTGATCCATGTGCTAAGGTAGGTTTTTCCTCTGCATTCAGGCCATCGTGTTTGGGACTCAGCTGTTCTCTCGGCTGCATTTGCCCCAGTTCAGGTCACCTTACAAACTCCCCAGGGCATCTTGCTTTCTTATCCTATAACAGTTCCCAGAGCCACAGTGGGAGGAAGGAGACCGCACCTGATCTTTAGAATCTTTTCCTGCTAGAATCAGGGTTTGACGCCCTCAACTGAGTTTGGAAATGACTCTGATTATAGTTCTCTGATTCTTTTCAATGTTAGGACATGGTCTACTATACACGCATTCCTATTCCCTTCTGACAAAGCCTGATTCACAAAAAAATGCCCACCTTTTAAATTATACATTTAAAAATGCCCCTTGGGTTTGCAAAAGAATTTGCTATAGGATTTTTTTAGATAGCTCTCTTATCATATTTTCAGGAACAAAAAATATTAGATATTGTCCTTCATAATTCAAATATTCATAAACTGAAGAATATAGCAATAGGAACAAACTTAAGGGACAAAATGGCCTCTTTTTCTAAATCTTCTTAAGACTCTATCTAAACATAGTCACTCATAACCTAGGATCTTTTGCATTCTACTTGCTTGGATTTGACAAATACGTCCAGAATTACTATTTCTTAAAATATGAACTTTCTGGCTGGGCGTGGTGGCTCATGCCTATAATCCTAGCACTCTGGAAGGCCAAGGTGGGTGGATCAATTGAGCTCAGGAGTTTGAGATCAACCTGAGCAAAAGTCAGACCCTGTCTTTATTAAAAATAGAAAAACTAACCAGGTTAGCTGGGTGTGGTGACAGATGCCTGTCATCCCAGTTACTAGGGAGGTTGAGGCAAGAGGATTGCCTAAGCCCAAGAGTTTGAGGTTGCAGTGAGCTGTGATGCCATGGGACTCTACCCAGGGTGACAGAGTGAGACTCTGTCTCAAAAAAACAAATAACTATAAAAGAAACCCAACTTGATAAATAAAAATTAAAAAGTAAAACACAAACTTTCTTTTTTATACAGAAAGGAAAGAAAGGAGTGCCCAAAGGAAGTCACAGGTTGAAAGTTTACTTTGAAAATCGGGTGAAAGCCTGAGGTAGGAGCCAGCCACGCTCAATTATCCATCTTCAGGTGCAAGACTAGTTTGCTTAATTAAAAAACTTTCATGTTAAATGCCACATTCAATTTTTAAATTAATTTATTCAAGATAAGCATTGCTTTTAATTTTTTATTAGCACCTCTGCCTGTCCTCCAAAAAAATGTCCATCTGGTCTTTGTTTCCTAAGATCCTGGCATGCTTTCTTCAGACATGAAAGAGTTAGATCATAGCTCTTCACTAATCCATTTAATTACCCAACTCCCCCCCAAGCAACATGCTAACCAGAAAGACAACATATTTCATTCGTGAATATCTGTGGCTGGCAAAACAGGATGGACCTGATTCTGCTCTGTCCACGTCGAGGTTTCTGGGTTTCTGTATACTGTGGTATTGCACAAGGTTAGAGATGATACAGGAGATACTGAAGGATTTGAGCTAGTTTCTAGCTCCTTCTCCTATGTCTTCTTTTCCCAATAGTCTATAAACATGTATAAGACTTCCCTGATAAACATTAACAAACGAGAACCGAGCTTCTCTTTTGACCTCTCCCCTGTTCTACCTTTCCAATTCTTTACCCCCTTCTCCATATTCTCAGACGTGCAGCCCCTTCACCCCCAGTGATCACCTTCTGATACTTAAATCTCTCTTGACTTGGTCTCCATGCCACCACATCTTCTTGGTTTTCCTCATATTTCGAGATTCTTGATTTTGCCTATTTTCTCTGCACCACCACTCAATATTGCCCAGGAGCACAGCTTTCTCTCACCACTCTCCACCCATGTTCTCTGCCTGTGTGGCTTTCTACATGTGTCGTTCAAGGTCTGGGTACTTCTAAACGCTTCTGCGTTCAAACCCTCCCACTAGTGATTCTGATTCATACACTGAACTATAGTCTTGATGCCTACAGCAGAATAAATGGTGAAACTTTCAACTCAATATGACCAGATCTGAAATCTTCAGTTTCTCCCTTAAGTTCATTCCTATTGCTGTATTCTTTAGTTTATGATCCCTCCCTTCACACAAATATTTAAACTAGAAACCTGGGCGTCATTCTTGAATCTGCCATGTCCCTCAGTCCTTGTATGTAATAGATGAAATCATGCGATCTTGATGATTTTATTTCTAAGTACAGAGGTACCAAAAAAATGTATACACATTTTAAGAAAGGAAAAAACAGTGCTAAAATTTTAATACTCAGTATATACCAATAATGCTTATTATCTTGTATGTTGTATCTTTTCTAATTGCAGGAGTCAAACATGACTTGAATATTATAATTTTAATACAGTTTTTTTCCTTTCTTAAAAGGTGTATCCTTTTCTTGGCACTCTCTGTACTTCTAAAATCTATCCTCATCACTCCCAACTACTGCTACCATAACTAAGGCTCTTGACTTAGTTGCAATCTCCTCAAAAGTCTCACTTACCTTCATTTCATCTTGTACTTTTGAAATGAGAAGTCAAATGAGCCAATGGAGTTATATCTAACATGCCCATCTCTTGAATAGAGCCCTCCCTATCTCCTCAGAATGAAACTCCCTGACATGAGGCATGGCCCTTTGCCCATCATTATGCTCTCATTTCCTGCCACCCAACTTTACACCTTTTATTTTTCACCACTCAGTTTCATACTTCACGTTTTAGAAACCTTCCTGTTCCTGTAATTTCCTAGATACAGCATTCAATTCCTGCCTTCACCTTTACTCAGACTGTCTCCCTTCCCACCTGTCCTAACCGGCCCCTCACAGCTGCCAGTACCCCCTACCTGCCTATCTCCTACTCATTCTTTCCAAATGAACTAAATATAATCTCCTAACCCTTTTTGGACAGACAACATTCCTCACCCTCAGGCAGAGCAGAACATGTCTCCCTAAGGCCTCGTGTCACTTTGCACACTCACCCCCAGTCTACAGCACAGTGAGGGCCTGACACAGGTTGACTTCCTGCTGACCGGGGTTGTAGCAATGTATCAGTCTCGAGTATGAAGTTATTATTTCTTTTCACTGAGGATGGAAGTGTGATGAAAGACTTTATCACCATTTCCTACTGAGCTGCCTTTAACAGTTCAACCTCATGATTTTGTTTGAAGTGTTGTAGAGTTGCAGAATATCAAACACATCCTGATCTAAATATGCCTATCAATTACATTTCAAAAGTAATATTAAAATAGTCCCCATTGAAGAAAATGGTGAACAATTTCCCCCAGCAGAGAACACAACCAAAGGTTCCCCATAATTTCCATGTCCTTTGGTTCCAAATTTGTCATTGAAGATGCCAATAAGTAGGACTCAGTTTTACCTATGTGTCTAGTCTCTCTCCCATGTCTGGTGGAGGGGTGTTAAGTGCCACAAACAGATAGAAGGTTTGTCCCCGTAGAGAAAAGGAAGAATATCTCAGAGGATGGGAACCACCCTTCCAATAATTGAGAGATAACATAGTACATTTTTTAACACTATTTTAGCATTTTAAACTCCAGAAAAATAGAACAAAGCTTCCTGTAACTCACAAGTCAGAGCCTGGGCTTTGTCTCACAGGAAACATCTGGGATGCCGCAGGTCAGGGGCGATGAAGGTTACAATGGGCATGTTTCACAGGGAGTGATTAAGTGTGCGGAAACTGGAAGTCTCAGGGTATAGGATGTGAATACTTTTTAAGACAAGGACAAAGAAGCATAGACAACGGAAGAACTATTGGAAGAGATGGGAAAAGAAACCGAGAGGCTTCAAGAGATAAAAACAAAATAAGTCAAATAACTACTACCCACAGCATCAAAATGACAGAGAGGGAGAAATGGAAAGGCTGAGACTTCAATCCATAACAGAAGAACTACAACAGTCCGTGGATGATCAGATCAGCCTAACATACGACATTATCCCAGACCATTCTCTATGATATATACTGAAACAGGAATGAAAGATAGAAGAAAAGGTACAGGGACTCTACACGTACTTTGTCATTTTAGGGATTTTTTTTTGATGTTTGGGGTTATTCATAGGCAGTGATTGTGACAATTTTCGTGTACAGCTTTCTACTAATCCAAAGAGAAGGCCTCTCCTAACATTTCTCCATTGCAGTCAGAATGGAAATTAAGGAGCAAAAAAATAAATAAATAAATAAATAAAATAATGTTGTGTATAGGAAAATAAAATCTGGAAATATCTATTTTTTTTTCCTCCAACTCCTCCTTGGTAGAGACAGAATGTGTTTTCTTGGTATAGTATGATGTGGTATATGTATGAGTTATCCATGGTTAAATTACCAAATTAGTGAGATTAGTATCTCACATCATTTCTGGAAAATCAGAGGTCTGAGAGCAGCTTACCTGGGTGATTCTGGCTCAGGACGTCCCAAGGTTGCAATCAAGGGATGACCAACCATCCCACTTTTCCCAGGACAGAGGAGTTTCCTAGGAGTGAGATTTCTGTGCTAAAACTGTGAAAGTACCAGGAAAACTTAGGTAATTGGTCCCCCTAAATCAAGTGTCAGTTGGGGCTGAAATCTCTGAAGACTTGACTGGAGTTAGAGGATGCACTTCCAGAGCCGTTGGTAGGAGGCTTCAGCTCTTCACCATGCATAGCTCTCTATGGACAAGGTCACAACATGGATTCCCTGAGAGAGTAAGATGCAAAAGCAAGACAGAGGCCACAGTGCTTTAGATGGTCTTGTCTCCAAGTCATACACCATTGCTTCTGCCTTAGTCTATTCTTTAGAAGGAAGACACAAAATCCAGCCCATACTTGGTGATAGGAAATTACAGAAGTTCACAAATTTGAGGATCATTCCTGACACCTTGGAAACCAGGTACCATGGTATGGTATGACATGGTTATGAAAGTAATGTGTTAAACACACCACAGGCAGATGTCCTGGAGAGGCATATTTATTTACTCATTCAGCAAGGCTTTGTAATGGACAAGATGTCATATTAAGGATTGCTAGTTGGACAATCTAACAAATCACTCCTCCAGGAGTTTACATTGGAGAAATATGGCCTTAAAGAATTTCAAGTTTCACCTTAACCGAAAAAAAAATGTACAGAAAGCAAAAAGTAGATTTATTGGTTTATCTGGGCTGCCATAACATTAACAAAAACATCATAGACAGGACACATTATAAACAACAGCATTTTATTGCTCCCAGTACTGGAGACTGGGAAATCCAAGGTCAAGGCTCCAGATCTGGTGTGTGGCTTGCTCTCTGCTTCATAAATGTCACTTTCTCACTGCATCCTTACATGATGGGAAGGACAAACAAGCTCCCTTGGGCCTCTTTTATAAGGGCACTAATTTCACTCATGATGCCTCCACTTTCATGATAATGATTAGGTTTCAATGAATGAATTTTGAGGGGACAAAAACATTCAGATCATAGCTGTAGGTCGAAGAGCCCAACATATTTTGAAGCTTTTTTGGAAATTTTATCAGTCAAACATTTGGTACGCAATGTAATACACGAAATTTTGAGGCAGACAGCCTGGATTCAAATAACCCAGCTTTGCTATCTTGTAACTGCAAGACTTGGTCAAATTGTAGTTATACAATGGAGTTGTTGTGAAGGTCAGAGAGACTGATTATGCAAAGTTCAAGTACTAGCTTTTATCATCAACCATCATCATTCTTGAACACAACGTCCCTTCCTTCTATACTGCTGTGCAACTTTAGTTCTCTATCTCCTTTTTTCTCTAATTCATTTGTGGCTGCCTTCTCCCTTTCCCACCCTGTGTTTCTTAGGATCCTGATCTGAAGTACTTTTCTTTTCACACTTTTCCTGAGAAAGTTCATCCTCACACACAGCCTCAACCATCACCTTTACGCCCAGGACACATTTAAAACTTATCTCTTCAGACTCCTCTCTCACCAACTCAGAATGTCAGCTAGGCTCACAAGCAGTATGAAGATACGAAGCTGAGATCATTACCTTCCCTTTCTTGATAAAAGATGTCACTGTCTCCCTGTCACACAAGCCAGAGTTCTGCCTCTAGAGTGATCCAGACATGTTCTTCATCACACCCAACATTCAATCAGTCACTCCATTTTATTTCTTAAAATCTGTTCAATATATTTCTGTCTCACTGTCTTCACCTGCTAAAACCCTGTGAGGCCACCTCACCTCCAGAGGAGTTCTCAGAGTATGGGGAAAGATGTGGGTTTCCAGTCCCAGGGCATCATGTTTTTGTTACATGACTTCACTAAGCTTCAGAATCCTCTCTGAGAATAAACAAATAAACAAAAATAACTGTCCCCACTACCCCAGGGACCTTAGGAGAACCTGACCCAAGCATCTTACAGAACCCATTTATGAGTGTGTTGGTAGTACCTGACTGTCCCACTGTGCTGTGAGCTCTCAAGGATAAAGATTTGCCTCAATAGCTCTATATGCCTAATAAAGTGTGGTGCCTGGTAGAGAAAACTCAAAAAATATTTACAAGATGAATGGCATCATGTAAGTGGACCTCAACCTTTTGTGGCACTCACTGTTAGAATTGCCACTGCTCCTTTGTTGATTGCATTGTGGCATCAAGTCCACCAAATTGCTCTCATTTGGCCACAAACAGTGATTTATCTGGTCATCTGCTGACCATTTGAAGTGCAACTGTACTTTACCAACCTCAAGCATATATGCATGCAATAGAATATATTTCCCTCTTGTTTCTAACTAATTAAATCTTTGCTAAAAACCACTTTAAGTTGGTAGGAATAATATCCTTTTCAAAAATATTTTTCTTCCAAAATAGGGAATTGGGGTAAATAGTATTTCTTCTAAATAATACCTTATACAATGGTTTTCACTTCAGGTTTGACAGCTGTGATAATGATTTGAATCAAGTTTGAAAAAGAAATAATTATTTTTTCTTGTAGAAGTCCTTGAAGTGTAGTTGGGTTTCATGCTGAGGGAAAAAGCACACCTTGTCAGACCCCCTTGGGTCTCAACTACAAGTCTAACTTAGGAGGCCTTTGCAGCACCGCAAACTCATTGCCATTCAGTTCTCAGATATCACCAATGGGTAGAAAAAGCTCAGCTTTGTAAACGCCACAATATAGGATAGCGCGTCATTCCTACGATCCACAGCCTGCCAGGGTATCCCAATCCCTCAATACCACTCAACATTCTGACCTGTTCTGTAAATTCAGCTGCTCGGTTTATACCAAACAAAATGGTCTAGTTAAATTCAGGTTGTTGGGTGGTGTCTGTGGCTCTAGGAGTAGAGTGCTGGCACCATATGCCAGAGATGACGGGTTCAAACCCAGCCTCGGCCAAAAACCGCAAAAAAAAAAAAAAAAAAAAAAAATTAATGTTGTTTTCGTGTTTGTGATTTCAGAGCAGTTTACATTTTCCATCTCATAGAAAAAAGCAAGGACAAGCTCTCATTTGTCTTAGATTTGGTGATAGTGGATAATAATTTCATCTTCTGTACAGTTTGGATTCCTGCCCATAATTACCACGACATGGCAAACAACATTATTGATCATATGGTAAATATTTTTAGAATGCATAATCTATTACTGCTCATATTAATTTGGGTAATTAGAGAGAAAATGTGAGGTATAGTCAAGCCAGGATCAGACAAAAACTAAAATAGAACTAAATTGTAAAACTCCTATTCTAAAAGAGCAAATATATGTGATATTGAACTATGAAGGCTGAGAAAAGTTTCTAAGAGATTTTTATAAAGGGTATTTCCTTTTTTTCTCTAGGCAAAATATTTATTATCATTTTTCATTATTCTGATAGTCCTTTATTTCTAAACTCAAAGCTTTGTCCTTTGTCCTTTTAAAAATTGATAAGAGAGTGAGATATCAGCTCAAATTAGATGGGGCAAGCAACAAAAGTAATAATAATACAACTGATTCATGAGATAACATTCACATTTTGTAAACATATTAATTCAAGGAAACATTTGAGAAGCATCTCCCTTTATGAATTTGTTAGAAGATCCTTAAGCACAGGTTTTAGTGTTTGTTCCTTCCTCTGCCTCCCAATCCTATATACACCGAGGAGCCCATTAATGATTACATATGATTTCCATAATCATCAGAGTTAGCCAAACACCTCTTTCACAATTTAACAAAAATTGGTTTTTTAGTTATTTTCAAATCATCTAAACTCATTTGAAAAGTTTTAGGAAGTGTAAATAAGGAAAGGAGACAATAAAAAACAAACATAATGTTCTTCCCAAGGAAATTACCTTTACCATTTAGAGACGGTCTTTACCTCTATCCAACTTTTAAAAATTAGAGATCAAATGTCATAACTATACCTATATTTTTAATAGCCATTCAAATTATTTCATGTTGAAATCTTACTTAGTGAAATGCTTATGGAGAAGGAAAACCAGTAACAAAAAAAGAGTTACAGATACCCAGCAGGACCTCGTAGGGAGCACTTCATGAGTGCTCAATACAAAAGAATAACGAATGTCTCCATGAATGAATTAGTGAAGAGTTATCTTGTGGAGAATTGAATGGCTGCTTTATGAAGTGGTTTTGACAATAATGATATTAATGCTCACTTGCTGGGGGTTTTTAGCTCATTGTTCTACTGCACAGTAACCCAAGAAGGTGAGGTTTGTCATCTCCACCATTTTTACAGTCTCTGAGAAATTTAAAAATCCACCAAGTTGGCTCGGCGCCTGTGGCTCAATCGGCTAAGGTGCCAGTCACGTACACCTAAGGTGGTGGGTTCGAATCCCCAGCCCGGGTCCGCCAAACAACAATGATGGCTGCAACCAAAAAATGGCCGGGCGTTGTGGCGGGCACCTGTGGTCCCAGCTACTTGGGAGGCGAAGGCAGGAGACTCAC
>CAUYQV010081837.1:0-13442 GCA_963574575.1 Galagoides demidoff
CAACTCCTGGGCTCAAGCGAGTCTCCTGCCTCTGCCTCCCAAGTAGCTGGGACCACAGGCGCCCGCCACAACACCTGGCTACTTTTTTTTTGGTTGCAACCATCATTGTTGTTTGACGGGCCCAGGCAGGATTTGAACCCACCACCTTAGGTGTATGTGGCTGGCGCCTTAGCCACCTGAGCCACAGGCGCCAAGCCAGACATCTCTTTTCTTAGAAGTGCACACTGATTTATACTGTGGTGTTGTCCTGATAATAATATGATGCAAATGACCCACCTAGACAGTTTTCTATTTGGATTATGGGGAAAAGGTATAAAATGGTGGGTAGAGAAGGCCACAAATGGGAGAAAAGGAAAAGAAGAAATGGATTCTTCAGTGTGTTATTTATTTCATGCTAGGAGGAAAAAAGCTATGTTGAAAGGTGCTTTATGGCTCAGCGCCTGTGGCTCAAGTGGCTAAGGCGCCAGCCACATACACCTAAGGTGGCAAGTTTGAATCCAGCCTGAGCCTGCCAAAAACAACAATGACGGCTGCAACCAAAAAATGGTTGGGCGTTGTGGCAGGCGCCTGTGGTCCCAGCTACTTGGGAGGCAGAGGCAGGAGACTCGCTTGAGCCCAGGAGTTGGAGGTTGCTGTGACCTGTGATGCCATGGCACTTTACCCAGGGGGACAGCTTGAGGCTCTGTCTCAAAAAAAAAAAAAGAAAGGTGCTTTATGTACTGTGTGAACTTCTTAGTATAAATCTGAACTTTGCTTATTATCCTTGAATATGCTGATTCTAAAATCGGAGTCTCATTTCCTCAGACTTATTTACCCAGGGCACACATCCTTAGACTTGAGTTATTCCTCTCTCCCTTATTTTCCCAAATTACTGTATTAGGTATCTACTACCATATGAGCAATTATCTCAAAAATTAGTGCTTAAAGCAACAGTCAACATGTATTATTTCACAGTTTCTGTGGGTCTGGATTTCAGGAGTGGCTTTTCTGTGTGGTTCTGGCTTGGGCTGTCTCGCAAGGTAGTGGTCAAGATGTCACTGGACTAGCTTGACTGATGCTGGAGGATCCATTTCCAAGAATGGCTCACTAACACAGATGGCAAGCTGGTATTGACTAATGGTGTGATGTTTTAGCTCCTGGCCAGGAGACTACTCCATGGGGCTGCTAAGGCATCCTTAAGATATGGCAACTGGCATCCTTCTAAATAAGTGATCCAAGACGACACAAGGCAGAAGTGACAATGTCTTTTATTACCTACCCTTAATATTCACACATTATAATTTCTGGAAAATCCTATTAGTTACACAGATTAGCCCAATTCAGTATGGGAAGGACTACATAAAGGTGAGAATGCTAGCAGGTAAGGATCATTGGGAGCCATCTTGAAGACTGGCTACCACAATTATTTCTTCATATAAATAAATAAATAAGTAAGTATATATATACACTTCAAGAATATATATACATCAAGTGCATATTAATATACAGTAGAACCTTTGTAAGCTGACCACCCAAGGGACTGTAACAAACTGGTCAACATATGGTGGTGGTCAACATAAGGAACTAGGCCTACTTTACATACATGTGATGCATGTACAGTCTATGAAAATTAGGTTAACTTAAGGATGTGATCAACTTAAGCAGGTGGTCAAGTATGGGAATTATACTGTGTATCTCCAAAGTGTGTGTGTGTATACTGTGTATATTTATAAACAAACAAATAGAGATAGATATACTGTATATACTATGTATCTCAAAGGGTGTTCCTGAATTCTATATCAGCTCTTGAAAAATATATTGCCTTGCCATTTTTAATAACTCTAGGGACAGATCAGTAATTCTTAAATATAAGAACCAAAGAAAAGAGAATGTTTTTATTGCTAGATACAATTTAATGAATTTGTACATTTTTCCCTGTAAACTTTAATTTTTAAAGAAAAATGTTACAGAACCTCTATAATCTTTTCCTACTCAAGTTATATGATTGGCCAAAACTCTGAAGTATACTCTATTAAACAAAGTAAGAGAAAAAGGAACTTGCAATTTTAATCAGTAGAAAGAAAACAATTTGGCAACTAATCTATGTTTGAATAAAAGAAGATGGACTGCATCATCAATTGCCTTTACTGTACACTTTGTCCAGCTTTTCATCCAAGGATCTGGTCATGACAGACAGTCAAGGTGCTTGCTGTTTTTTAAAGAATGTCAGGAGGTGGTGGCATTTCCTGGACAAGAAGAAACAGATTCTATAAAAACAGTTCTGAGGTTGAATATAGGATTTATTCATAACCTTTCTATATTCCTAATCTGCTTTAACAATAATGTCGCTTGAGTGAAGAAAAGGATTTAAAGTAAAAATGCTTATCAGTTGTTGCATTCCTTCTGTCTATGGCAGACCCTTGGGAGTCACTGTGATTACTATTAAGTAGAGAGATCATTAGACACAGGTTTAAGAGATCTGAGTTTTGGTTTTGTCACTTACTAATTTATAACCTTAGTAAAGTTGCTTAACCTTTTCAATTGAGTTTTCTATACTGTAAGTCGGTGGATAAGGATGGGAGAGGGGCTTACTCTTAAGGTTTTCCTTGATCAAAGGGGCTGATACAATCAACACTAAATACAAATTTATCCCACACAGACTCACTGCTCCACTCACGGCTTTTCTTTGAAAAAGTCTTTGAGCGAGTGTCCCATGCTCTGGCTTAGAATCCCATACTGGTCTGTGCCGGGGGCTGCTCGTTCAATCTTTAGCTGATGGTGTTTCACGAAACCTTGTTCGCTGTGGGTCGTAAAGCCACGAGGAAATGCCAGTGTCCGGGCTGACATTCCTTTATGGCGAGTTTCCCCCTCTCACTTTGAGGCCCTTCCCCGGTCTTGCCTACAGGTGATTAGCTTCCCGTTAGGCGGTTCTCAGGACACGCCAGTTTGGGAGGTCCTGGCTGCTCTGGTTCGGAGGCGTCTGGATCCCTTCCTAAGGCATGGCAGGGCCTCACGATTTGAGTCTTCCCCTGTGACTGCCTCCGTGTGTACTTTTATCTCGTGATAAGGCATTTCCGATTTTATTCTGAAACGCCTCACCTTGGAATCACAGCCATACCTCTACAACTAAGTTAACTGCTTCTCGAGGAGAAAGCCTCTGCACACCAACCACTGGTCTCAGAAGCCCTGCTTCTCAGGACCAGCGCGCAGTTGTGAGGCTGGAACTACTAGGCCCAGAATTCCCGCGCGCATGCGTGCTGCCATTGTGATGCTCCCTTCCCGGTAACTAGCCCTCTCAGGCAAACCTGAAGATAGCGGCAATTCTCCGGTGGGGGCGGAGACACTTTCTATCCTACTCTCCGCCCCCTTCGTGATGGGCAATGGGACTAGCCAACCGATGCTGCGGACTTGGAACTCACCCTCCAATCAGCACTTGGAGTAGAGAGGTGGGCGTGCGCATTGGCAGGGCAGGTGGGCTAGGCTGTGCTGGGTTGCGAAGGGGGAGACTAACGTCGGGTCGGGTCAGCGGGCGCTGCAGTAGTCGCCGCAGCGGCGATGGGAGCGGTGGGGACTAGGCGGCGGCGGCGGCGGCAGGAGGGGGAGCAGGGGCTGACACAAGAGCAGCGGCTGGGGGGAGCCAGCAGCAGCAGTAACAGCAGCAGCCGCCGCCGCCGCCAGTAAACGCGGACGGTACCAGAGGGGCTACCCAGCCGGCTGGCCCTCGAAGCTGCGCTCGGGTCCCGCCGCAGTTTGCGGCGGGGGATGGGCAGGCGGTGGCAGTCCCGCCTGCTGAGGGTTGACCCCTGCCGGTCCCGGCCCTGAACTGGACCCGAGCCCACCGCCCGAAATCCCTGCGTCCGCCACGGCCCAGGTAGGACACACCCCCCGCACCCCTATGGCGCCGCCCTCCCCCAATCCTGACCCCCTCTTCTGACCGCACCCCTAGCTGAGTGACCGCCCCTGGTGAGGAAGGGAGGGGTCCTGGAGACTTCTGGGTCGCTGCCCACGCCCTGAGCTGGTGCCAGAAGCAGTCACTGTCCACCTCGGAGACCGTTCTGATTCAGCCCAGCTTCCCCTGAGGTTTTGAGCGTCTTCACTGAACTTGGAGGGTCACGAAGCTTCTTTCTGTGCCTTTCTGTGTGGGTGACCCACATATCACTTGTACTCATGCCGCTCTGGTACCAGGACCGAACACAGAAGATTCTTAGGAAATAGGAGCGCTTCTTTCCCACCCCGCCTCCTCAACTATAATGGAAGGAGGCATGGGACTGTACAATCTATTTGCTGGGTAGTAACGACAATGAAGGCCATGACTTTTTTGTACTCAGGGTTCTGAAGTAATGACCTGAGGGATTTGCTTGTCGTTTGCTTTGAAGAAGATAATGTTGACACCCTGGGATGCTGTGGGAGGGACAAAAGGCTCCACACACTCGTATGTGTACTGTCAAATCAGAGAAGTAAATAATCCATTGGGATACTGGTACTTTATCCTACAATGAAGTTAATTTTGTTTCAGTCTTGGCTGCAATAGAAGTAGAAATGACATTGAGTTGTACTCTGCTTTGAATTAAAGTTAATAGATGGCAGCGATCCTGGTATTAACTCTTCTCTCCCTAGCTTTAGAAGTTGCTCTTTCTTTGAACACTAAACAGGACAGTTTTGTGATAACCTATGTATAATGTGAAGTTGTTTTGTCATTCAGTAGGAATTGAGTTTTCTGTGTGTGTAAGAGGGTCATGTTATGTATGAGCACTTGTATACACACAGAATCTTCTCAGTGTGTATTGTTACCATGACTCTGAACCATTAATTACAGTTGTACTGGTATCTAAATACGGATTTACCAGGATAGGCCATCAAGATGTGTCTGCTGTTTACTTTTGGCTAAAGAGAATATATAATGTTTATTTGTGTGTGTGGTGGGAGAGAGGATGATTTTAAAATGTTGAGGGAATTGAATACTGTGTATTGCTTTCCTCTATTTTTTTAAAAAGAAGCAATAATGGTGACAAATATAGCTTAATATGACTAATCTTGAAGAATTTGTCTTAATTATAAAAGTTTTTCATATAATAAATATGTGGACTTGGATGGTATATTATCTATTCAAACTGAAAACATATTGTTGGGGTCTTGGTGTGTGCCACACCTTTTGGGGGCAAGACACGATTGTAAGAGGGACTTTACCTAACAAATGCAATCAGTGAAACCTGGTTTCTTGTACCCTCAATGAATCCTCAACAATAAATTTTTTTTAAAAAAGGAAAACATATTGAAAGGCATCTTTTAATTTAGAAGTCTATGCTTTCCTGTGTGATACATTTTTATCAAGGAATTAAAAAGGATATTTGAACCTGATTATAAAGGAAAGTTTCTCTAACATTTTTCCTTTATGATAGGTTAGGAAATACTTTTTCCTCTTCCATTTTTAGACATAAATTAAAATTTATAGTTTCATTTTAAATATATAATATCAAATTGAAACAAATTTGATCATTGGTAGGGAGATGAATAATAATAATATATCTTTCTCATTATCTTGTACTATAGTTAAGACGTAATCCAGTGAATTCTCTATTGTATAATATATGACTTCAGCTTTTTGTGTCTTCTTTTGACTTTCTTTTAAATACTGATTTTTTTAATACCTCAGGAAATCTTCAGGAGGTTAGAGCTCATTTGTTTAAGCAAATTAAACTTGATTAGGGCTTCACATATCTTTAAATATAATGTTAGAAGTGAAGTTTGCATAATTTGGACAATTTTTAGGAGTATTTTACATCTAAAAAGTGTGCTAAAAATGTGACAGTGATAGGTTGTTGGTTTTTCAAGGTAATGAATATTAAAGAGTTCAGTTAGCTGTGATTATGGAATTTAAACTTCATTTTGATAGGGGACAGATAATTCTTTATTCACTTTATAACTTTAAAAAGTAATGTATATGTACGTGGGGAGGCTGAGGCAGGAGCATCAGTTGAGGCTAGGAGTTTGAGAGCAGCCTGGGTAACATAGTGAGACCCTGTCTCTACAAAAAGTTTACAAATTATCTGAGTATGGTGGTGTGCACCTGTAGTCCCAGCTACTCCAGAGACTGAAGCCAGAGGATTGCTTAAGCCCAGGAGTTTGAGGGTGCAGTGAACTGTGATTATGCCACTGCCTGGGCAATAGAGCAAGACCCTGTCTCCATGAAAAAGAAAAAAGTAATATATATATATATATGGAAACTCAATTGCTACTCATGAGAGACCCTAAGCTGAAACCACCCAGCTATTTTCAGATTCTAATTCTCAGAATCTGGGAGATATAATATGTACTTGAAAAAAACCTTTATAATAAGGGAAAGTGTTTAATGACCATTTTTGAGCTAGCAGGGGCTGTACTGACTTGTAAAATAAAATAGTCCTTGAAAACTAAATGAAAATATGCTGGGTGCGATGGCTCACACCTGTAATCCTAATACTCTAGGAGGCCAAAGCTGGTAGATTGCCTAAACTCAGAACTTTGAGACCAGCCTGAGCAAGAGTGAGACGCCTGTCTCTAACGTCTCTAAAAATAGCTGGGCATTGTGGGAGGCACCTGTAGTCCCAGCTACTTGGGAGACTGAGGCAAGAAGGATTGATTGAGCCCAAGACTGTGAGGTTGCTGTGAGCTATGATACTACAGCACTCTGCTGAAAGCAATAAAATGAGACACTGTGTCAAAAAAAAAAATTAATAGAAATTATAGCTTGCTTCCTTCCCCCCTAAAAAAATAATTTCTATAAGAAAAATAACTCCTATCTATCATTTATAGATATATGGCAAATCACTTTGAGGGCATATTACTCTAAATTAATCTTGTCATGTATAATTTTTTTGTTCTTTTTGAGTTTTTGAGAAATACTCAAAATATAGCTGGAACTATTTGTGTTTATTTGATTAGTAATATTGCAGGATGTCATCAATATTTATAGCAATTTAACACATTTTATGTAGTTTTACTTCCTCATCATCTGTTTTTTGTCATCAAGCATATCTTAACAATGATGATGGTAGTGGGAATTTTTTCCCAGTGGAGAAGAACCTTTTGCAGTGAAAATACTGAGTGCTAACTGGTTAACGTAGCCTTCATGTCATTTTCTTAGTTATTAAGACATTCATACTCTGCTTTTGGAAGGATTCACTTGTACTCTTGTGAGATAAACCATAGAGATGACCCCTTCAATCACCCTCCCTCCACCCTCCCACCTCCTGCCCCTCCCTTCTCCCTCCCCCCTGTCCCGATGGATGAAGCTGGAAAATGTTCTTCTTAGTAAAGTATCTCAAGAATGGAAGAAAAAGTGTCCAATGTACACAGCCCTAATTTGAACTTCTTTCGAAAATAATTAATGTTTTTCAATAATTTTCACAGCACACCTAGCATCTTCTCATGCATGGTGTGCCACAACACCATTTGAAAATCACTGCTCTAGAACCTTGAGAACTCTCCTAGACCAAGTCTCATTCACGAAAGACTAATTCTTTCTACCTTTATATGTACTTTTTGTTTTTAAGAACAGCACATGCTGTTCTTTTTTTGCTTATATTTTAGAGTGATTTTATTTATGATGGTCACCACTACTATATCCTGATTGCTAATAATATGACAGCTCCATATTGACAATTTCACTTATATTATCTAACGAGTAGTACTAATATCCCAGTTCTCAAAAGATAAGGCTATTATTCCATAAGTGATAATGTGTTAATCATTATATAAAAATATTACTTTGTAATTATGCCATGATTATAGGTGAAAAGCTACTCAATATTGGAAATGGGATAATTTTGTTATTGTTATTCTATAATATTATAGGTCTTGAAATAATTTGAGGTACTGTATAATTGTGCATTAATGAGAAAGGACTATTCCGTTATATTTAAAAGGTTTTTTCAGTTTTTCTTGAATTGTTTGTCTATTTATATTTAACTGCCTGGCAAAAAAGTTTTATCACTTTTACAATTAGGAGTCATGCAGAAATTCCTTGACTATTCTTACAGGGCTAAGTGGGAAAATGTAAGTATATGCTGTGAATAAACACTTAAAATACTATACTGGATTCCAGTATGTTTAATCTCACTCCTATTGGAAATCACTTTAGATAGAGGTTAAATACATAGGATCTGAAGTCCAGCTTATGTCTAAATTCATGCTCTGCCACTTTTTTGCTATATGACTTTGAGAAAATTACAAGTTTTCTGTACTTCAATTTTCTTATCTGTACAATAAAAACAACAGCTTATTTAAAAAAAAGAAAATACTGAGTGCTTTCAGGTTAATATAATATTTGTATATTTTACTAGAGCCTTCAAATTCATATGAAAAGGTTGAGTTTTTTAGAACTAAATTTTAAGCATAAGGATAACAGGTATTACTGCTCAATAAATCAGTTTCTGATTTATTAAAGTCTGGTGATCCTTGATTATAGGATTAAAATACAGATTGAAATTTTATAATTTACATAATAGGAATGTTAATTTTGTCAGAAAATTTCATCTTTTTTTTTTTTTTTTTTTGAGACAGAGTCTCACTTTATTGCTGTTGGTAGAGTACTCTGATGTCACAGCTCACAGCAACCTCCAGCTCTTGGGCTTAGGCAATTCGCCTGCCTCAGCCTCCAAAGTAGCTGGGACTATAGGCGCCTGCCACAAAATTGCCTGGCTATTTTTTGTTGCAGTTTGGCTGAGGCCGAGTTCGAACCCACCACCCTCGGTATATGGGGCGAGCACCCTACTCACTGAGCCACAGGTGCTGCCCAGAAAATTTCATCTTTTTAAGCAGGTGATTTAATTTCTTTTTGACTCTCTTACCCTGGGTAGAGTGTCCTGGCGTTGTCATAGCTCACAGCAATCTCAAAACTCATGGGCTCAAGTGATCCTCTTCCTTCAGCCTCCCAAGTAGTAAGACTACAGGTGCCTGCTATAATGCCTAGGTAGTTTTTCTATTTTTAGTAGAGATAAGGGTCTCACTCTTGCTCAGGCTGGTCTCAAATTCCTGAGCTCAAATTATCCACCCACCTAGGCCTCCCAGAGTGCTAGGATTATAGGCATTAGTGATTATGACCAGCCAAAAATTTTTTATTTTTAATTTTTTGCTTAAGCAGACTTTTTTTTTTTTTTTTTTTATGAGACAGAGTCTCAAGCTGTCACCCTGGGTAGAGTGCCATGGCATCACAGCTCATAGCAACTTCCAACTCCTGGGCTTAAGCGAGTCTCCTGCCTCTGCCTCCCAAGTAGCTAGGACTACAGGCATCCGCCACAACGCCTGGCTATTTCTTGGTTGCATCATTGTTGTTTGGCAGGCCCGGGCTGGATTTGAACCCACCACCTTAGGTGTATGTAGCTGGCGCCTTAGCCGCTTGAGCCACAGGCACTGAGCCTAAGCAGACTTTTAAGTATATTTTCATTTATGTTATATGACTTTTAAATAATACATTCTTTTGATATTTAATGGAACATATATAATACTTACAAAGTTTTGTGAATATTTTGACATTTTTCCTATGATACTTTTTAATTACCTTTTTTTTTGGAGGCAGAGTCTTACCTTGTCACCCTTGGTAGAGTGTCGTGGTGTCACAGCTCACAGCAACCTCAAACTCCTGGACTCAAGCAATCCTCTTGCCTCAGCCTCCAGAGTAGCTGGGATACCCAGCTATTTTTAGTGATGGGGTCTCGTTCAAGCTCAGGCTGGTCTCCAACTCATGAGCTCAGGAGATCTTCCTGCCTCAACCTCCCAGAATACTGGGATTATAGGCATGAGCCACCATGCCCAGACATTTAAATACCTTGAAATACCTATAAAAAATCCTTGATGTTTTGAGATATTCATAGCTGTTTTGTATTATATTATAAGAATTCGTTCTCACTTCAAGCTTCCCAAGGTGGTGGGGTGGGGGGGATAAATAAATGTTCTTTAAAAAGAATCTGGGATGCAATAGTGTCTCTTGAAGAGTAGGAGATAGTAACTTCTTGGCTCCCTTTGGTAAGATATCAAGATTTAACCCAACCATGTTTTAAGAATCATTATTATTATTATTTTTGAGACAGAGTCTCAAGCTGTCACCCTGGGTAGAATGCTGTGACATCACAGCTCACAGCAACCTCCAGCTCCTGGGCTCAGGAGATTCTCCTGCCTCTGCCTCCCAGGTATCTGGGACTACAGGTACCTGCCACAATGCCCGGCTATTTTTTGGTTGCAGCCATCATTGTTGTTTGGCGGGCCCAGGCTGGATTTGAACTCACCGCCTTAGGTGTATATGGCTGGCGCCTTAGCCACTTGAGCCATAGGCGCTGAGCCAAGAATCATTATTTTTTAACTGAGAATTAAGATTTTTATTGAAAATAAGATTCAGCATTTTTCAGTGTTTAAATTAGAAAACTTATTTGCCATTTTATCTCTTTTTACCAAAGTGGTTTTATGATTAATATTTTTATACTTGTCTTTTTCTTTTCTGCCCAGTTTCAAAGTAATTGCCTTAAAAAACAATTAAGTTGGGCCAGCCATGGTGGCTCACACCTGTGATCCTAGCACTCTGGCAGGCCAAAGTGGGAAGATCCCTTGAGCTTAGGAGTTTGAGACCAGCCTGGGCAAAGTGAGAAACTGTCTTTACTAAAAATAGAAAAATTAGCCGAGTGTGATGCTGCTGCTCAGAAGGTTGAGGCAGGAGTATTACTTGAACCCAGGAGTTTAAGGTGAACTACGCTGATGCCAGGCACTCTAGCCTGGGCAACAGAGTGAGACTCTGTCTCAAAAAAAAATTTAAAAGGTTGCATTGTTTCCCTTAGCTAGTTGTAGCCTTGGGATCATCTATTTTGTTAATATACAAGAGAACCTGGCTTGGCGCCCGTAGCTCTGTGCTTAGGGCACTGGCCACATACACCATGGCTGGTGGGTGTGAACCCGGCCTGGGCCTGCTAAACAACAAAAATAGCCAGGCATTGTGGCAGGAGCCTGTAGTCCCAGATACCTGGGAGGCTGAAGCAAGAGAATCACTTAAGCCTAAGAGTTGGAGGTTGCTGAGAGCTGTGACACCATGGCACTCTACCGAGAGTGACATAGTG
Source organism: Galagoides demidoff (assembly GCA_963574575.1). Classification (NCBI taxonomy): domain Eukaryota; kingdom Metazoa; phylum Chordata; class Mammalia; order Primates; family Galagidae; genus Galagoides; species Galagoides demidoff. The sequence goes on from CAUYQV010081837.1 coordinate 11,061, forward strand.
AAACTCTGTCTCAAAAAAAAAAAATACTAGAACCTCTATACCTCTGTAAGTTCATTATCTAAGGGACTGTAACAAACTAGTCAACACAGAGATAGTCAGTGTAGGGAGGTGGTCAACTATGGAGGTTCTACTGTATTTGACATCTAATTTTTTTTCTTTTTTAATTATTTTTTATTAAATCATAACTTTGTACATTGATGCATTTATGGGGTTCAGGATACTGCTTCCATATACAATGTGAAATGTGTATATTGGACTAAGTAACGCATCCATCACAATTATACTCATTTCTTAATAGTTTTGAAATGTACCATTACCTCATGCACAGGTGAGGTTCCCCCAAATACCCTCCCTCCTCCCATATCCCCCCTCTCTTCCCTTCTCTCTCCTCTTCTCTTCTACTTTCTGGACTATAGTTATATTTTGCCAATCATATGAATGTGTAGGTGGTTATGTAATGATTTCATAGTAGTATTGAGTATTCATACTTTTTTTTCCATTCTTGAGATACTTTATTAAAAAGAATATGTTCCAGCTCCATCCAGGTAAACATAATAGATGTGAAGTCTCCATCTTTTTTATGGCTGCATAGTATTCCATGGTGTACATATACCACAATTTGTTAATCCTTTCTTGGGTTTATGGGAACTTGGGCTGTTTCCATGTCTTGGCTATTATGAATTGGGCTGCAGTAAACATTCTGGTGCAAATGTCTTTGTTGCAAAATAATTTTTGATCATCTGGGTATATAACTAGTAGAGGAATTGCAGGATCAAATGGTGGGTCTACTTTTAGTTCCTTGAGTGTTCTCTAAACTTCTTTCCAAAAAGTTCCTATTAGTTTGCATTTCCACCAGCAATGTAGAAGCATTCCCTTCTCTCTGCATCCATGCCAGCATCTGTAGTTTTGGGATTTTGTGATGTGGGCTAATCTTACTGGAGTTAGTTAGTTAGTTAGTGGTTTTGATTTGCATTTCTCTGATAATTAAGAATGATGAGCATTTTTTCATGTGTTTGTAGGCCATGCGCCTGTCTTCATCAGAGAAGTTTCTGTTTAAGTCTCTTGCCCACATAGAAAAGGGGTTATTTATTCTTTTCTTATTGATTCATTTGAGTTCTCTGTAGATTCTAGTTATCAGACCTTTGTTGGAAGCATAACCTGCAAAAACCTTCTCCCATTCTGAAGGTTGTCTGTTTGCTTTACTTACTGTGTTTCTTGGCTGTGCAAAAGCTTTTTAGTTTGATCAGATCCCAGTAATGGATTTTTGGTGTAGCTTCAATTGCCTGGGAGGGGGGATCCTCCCCATAAAATATTCTCCCAGATTGATTAATTTCTTCAAATGTTTTCCCTGCACTCTCTTCTAGTATTTTTATAGTTTCATGTCTTTTTTTTTTTTTTTTGAGACGGAGCCTCAAGCTATCCCCCTGGATAGAGTGCCATGCCACAGCTCATAGCAACCTCCAACTCCTGGGCTCAAGTGAGTCTCCTGCCTCAGCCTCCCAAGTAGCTGGGACCACAGGCGCCTGCCACAACGCCTGGCCATTTTTTGGTTGCAGCCATCATTGTTGTTTGGCGGCCCCTGGCTGGGGATTTGAACCCGCCACCTTAGGTGTACGTGGCTGGCGCCTTAGCCGATTGAGCCACAGGCGCCGAGCCTCTTATAGCACTTTAAAGTAGAACTGTAGTTTTACATTTAATTGTTGCGATTGTTAAATTACAAAATATAATAAAATTCATTTGATTTATGTTCATTTTTCCCAGTAACTAAAAGCTCTGTGGAAGATATATCTGCTTTTGCACTGCTTCCATTGTGCACTTTGATGCCCAGTAGATACTTGGTACATGTTTGTTGAATGTAATTTGTCAAATACAGAGGTTCTCAACCTTTTTATCTGCTCCAGCACACCTGTGGAATATGACTAGCTTCCATCTGAACTGTTATTGGCTGCCCTGATCTTTGCCTGAGTGAGGGCAGGTGTTAGGTAGTGTAGGTAGTGACTAATGAAATCACAGGCCCTGGAATAAGAATACCTGGGCTCCTAACCTACCCGTACCTCTCACTGGCTCTATGATCTTGAGCAAATTTGTAATCTCTCTGTGTCCAAATATACCTATCTATAAAGTGTGACTGTTATATAATTAGATCTATCTTGTAAGGCTGTTATGAAGATTACATGAGAGAACTCATATAAAGCTTTTAGAAGGACATGTGACTGTAAAAATTAGTTATTATGGCTCGGTGCCTGTAACTCAGCAGCTAAGGTGCCAGCCACATACACCAGAGCTGGTGGATTCAAACTCAGCCTGGGCCTGCCAAATAGCTATGACAACTACAACCAAAAAATAGCTGGGCGTTGTGGCGGGTGCCTGTAGTCCCAGCTA
>CAUYQV010081841.1:0-10589 GCA_963574575.1 Galagoides demidoff
AGATAATGCCAAATACAAGAAAATCCAAAAATAATGTTTATCTGGCTTAAGAACATATCTTCATATTTTCTCTAAATTTCTAATATCCTGAAAGCTTTAGATTTTAAGAGAACACTTCAGGAAACTGACCACACAAGAAACTTCCCTGTGCTAGTTAATGACCCCCAGAGCCTATCTGATGTCACTACTAATCAGTATGGGAACCAAATTAGCAGGTGTGTGGGTCTCAGTAGAAGGGGTCCTTTCCTAAGCACCTCACACCCAAATGACTGTCTGTAGAGATGGTTTCCATGCCTCTAACACATTCCTTCAGTAGCATTTAACTCCCAACCAGGGCACTGTTTTTGTCACCTCCTGTAGGGACCTATGATGACAACTTCTTGCCTTTTAGATCAAGCAGCAAATCCTCACCTTGCACTGGATAAGCTGGTCACTAACCTGATCTTCCTACTTACCCAGCTCGCTCCAGACTCCAGCTCTCCACTGTGTTGTGCACACAGCATTCTCTCTACACAGGATCATCCCCACCTCTGGTTCTCATGACACTCTCCTCTCTACCAGACCCAAGGTTCCCAATTCTTCTTTGCCAATCTCAAACCTATCCCTTCCTCAAGGATCGAGAGAGGTATTCATGTACTTTATGAAATCTCTGAACAACTTACCCTCCTCTCAATTTTTATGAATGAAATGATATTCTAATCTACCTCACACATTCTAATTTCCCTTCCAGCTCTATACTCTAGTAGAGTTTTCAAGTCTGGAAAATGAAATTATGAATGCAAATAGTCTTTAACATATTTAGAAAAAATTTTTTTTCCTTGATGTTTTATTAGGTCAGGATAGGTATGTGAGCTATATATGCTTTGTGAAGCCCCAGGCTCAAAATCAGTGCAAGTTAAATACAATTAATATGGCAGTTAACATGCTAAGAACTACTAAGCATTATACAGGCTGCTCTCAAATCATACACAGGTTAGATACTCATACTGTATTTATTAAATATACAGACAACGTAGATTTAAAAACCGTATTTATTAAATTCTGTTATCTGTTATACTCAGTTAATTACTTCTATTAATTTAAGAATACAGAGTTTCAGTAGTTAAGAACATGGACTTAGGCTGGGCATGGTGGCTCACACCTATAATCCTAGTGCTCTCGGAGGCCAACATAGGTGGATCATCTGGGCTCACTGGTTTGAGACCTCATCTCTAAAAATAGCCAGGCATTGTGGCAGTCGCCTGTAGTTCCAGCTACTTGGGAGGCTGAGGCAAGAGGACTGCTTGAGCCCAGGAGTTTGAGGTTGCTGTGGGTTATGATACCACAACACTCTACTGAGGGTGACAAACTGACTCTGTCTCAAAAAAAAAAGTTGACACAACAGCAGGCCCTGGTTTTTCAGCTCATTTGGGGACTTATCAAATAGAACAGAACGAATGCTGGATTCTCTAGTTACCAAGTCTACAACCTTGGGCAAGTTACCTAACCCCTACACTTTGTTTTCTTATCTGTAAGCACTCAGTAAGTGGTACTTTTAAAAAACATTCTCTCATGGAGGAGGCATTATAACATTATAATCTGGCTTCTGGGTCATTTTAAAAACACCTAAAATGTACCAAAGATATTCAGTTATACCCATCATTTTTAATACTGTTTCAAAGGTGAAATGTGTTCTTATTTCCAATTTGGGACGCTCAAAACATAGTACCCAGAAGTTCTAGAGTGTGGCATGAAGCAAAGACAGAGGCTGCACAAAGTCCATCATATGAACAACCTACACACCCTCATCTATGGAAGAGAATGCAACTTCATCTTATCATCACCATCATCATCATCATCTCCATCTTTCCCTTGTGATTCTCCCTGGAAAACAAGGACTGCTGAGGGGAGTAGATCCTCCATCAGCTTACAACTCATACTCCCTTCCTACCCACTAGAGTAGATGACATTGAGACAAATTAAGTGACTGGCTTCCCCTAATGAGCTGAAAAACCAGGGCCTACATGTTCTATCTACTTCCTTGTTCCACTCAGCAACAGGCACAGAATATAACAGGTGGCTGAATTTAGGACTAAATGCTGGCTGATCGGGTTCTCAGAGGTCCAAAATAATTAAGAACCTACTTGTATCTCTTTTCCAGATGAGGTGTTCTAAGAGAAACTTTAAATCCATTTCCACCCACAGCTCCCAGTTTCACTGTAGGGTCCACACTTGGACTATCACCTAGAAAACAAAAATGCAAATACCATCACTGTGAACTATAAGTAATTTTCCTAATTCTAAGAGGAATAGAAATTGGGGTTCTGCAATTAATGAGTTCCACAGGCAAATAAAGCAAACCAGAAAATAACCACATCTCAACCTCCTTAAAAATCTCTGCCTTCCCTTAATACCACATCAGTCACAATCTTTACTGATAAAGGCCATAGCTCACCAAGATGAGGTGGAGGGGCTATCCCCTCACCCCAGTACCATTTCCTCCATTGTGTTCAACTATTTCTCAATAACCATGAATCTTTTTAAGTCTTAAGCATTTGCTTGAAAGACATTCTCCTTCATTCTTGATCCAGTTTATTCCCTGCATGGCAGCTAATGCAAGCCAAGCCCAAATCCAGGCAGAAAAGAGCACTCCTTTGCTCCAAGCCCTCTGGTGGCTCCCTATCTCACTCACTCAGAGTAAAAGTCTTCAAATCCCCCACAAGCTATTCTCTGTCACTTCCATGACCCACACATAACTCTCCTTATTTGTTCTCCTGTGGCCACCCTGGCCTCTTGGCTCATTCCTAAACACTACGGGCATCTCTGCAGCCAATTTTTCTACTGCTCAGAACATTCTTAGCCCCAGTGTCTGCATGGCTCCCTGGGATTCTCACCAGTCTCTGCTTAAACACTACCTCATCAACCTAAATACAAAAGCCACCTTCCCCAAAAAGATCTCTACACTCCAGCTCTCCTCATCCCCTATTTTGCTTCATTTTCTTCCACAGCACTTGCCATCTGATAGATCTTATTTATTTACTATCTTTGTCCCCAACTACAATAAATATACTCTCCATGAAGACAAGGAATAGAAAAGCCAGGCACAAAATAAATAATCTGGGGACACTGAGGGGGAGGAGAGGGGAAGGAATGATACTCAGGGCATGTCATATACCATTTATAAAGATTTTGGAAAGCAGTTTGTCTCCACAACACTGAAATGTCTACCATTTACCTCCAATGGTTAATTTCCCTGCAGTTTAGAAACTAAGCCATGATCAGTACATTGACTTTTCCCACTCTCAGATCTCAAACTAGAACATTCTGATTTTGACTTCTACCTCTAATCTTTCTCCTCGTTCTTTTTGATCTCAATAAAATTTAGCATTCTTCAACCTTTACTTAATTCCCTGGATGACACAGAGACTGATGTCAGCCGCTTCTACGCAAGCACTTTTTAATCTCTCACTAACTTGTCCTCTTCCCATGCTTGTCTGACAGATGCCCAGTGCTGGCATTCATCAACTTCACGTTCATCTAAGCCGCCCCACCGGGGTCATCATTTGAAGCTGCTCCATGTTTGAGATGCTAATCTCTAAGTCCTACCCTCTGTTGGGAATAGAGGACTCCCACAACCTTTTTCCAATTCTCTTATATCCAAACTCTCTACAATGAGCTCCTTAACTTCGCAGGCAGTTTTAGTTTCTGGATTTGTATGATCTTCCTCTTCTTTCCATTTCTACAAACACTGCACTGGTGCCAGTCCTCACTATTCCTGCCTACACACTCTACAACAGCTTCTCCTAACTTGTATCTCTGTCCCCAGGTGTTCCCTATCCTTGTCTATGAGTCTTCCACAAGCAGAGCTCTCAAACTGCCCTATCTCATCATTTTAAATATCATATAAAGTGAACAAAGGTTGTTATAGGGTTTCATTCTGGGCAGATGAAAAATTGACTGTGGCAATGGTTATACAATTCTGTGAATACACATACATGCATACATATATATAAACCACTGAATTCTACACATCAAATAGATAAATGGAATAAAGTTATTTTTTAAAAAAAATACAGGACAAAACATCTGTTCATTGTAAAGTGATATTATAAACTCATTAGCATATACAGAAAGCACCACAGACACTTACATTTGATTCTTTCCAAACTCATAAAATCAACATTAAGACACTCAGAGTATAGGGGAAACATATGTTTGCTTTTGATATGACTAGCTGATAGAAAACCTTTTTGGAAAAGCAGTTAACTTTGGCTTTTTCTAATTTGCCATAACAATGAACACGTTAATGCTATTTTTAAAAAAGCTAGTTTAAAAAGAATTAAATGCTTTTATTTTTTATTTATTTTTTTTTTATTGAATGGTAACTGTATATTAATGCACTTCTGGGGTACAGTGTGAGGTTTTCACATGCAATCCGAAATACTTCCATCAAACTAATCAACACAGCCTTCATGTCATTTTCTCAGTTATTATTTTAAAACGTTCTCATTCTACTCTTAGAGAGATTCACTTGTACCCCTGATTAAATGCTTTTATAATAGCATTTTACAGAATAAAACTAAAGTCAGAGAAACTGGTGATATATCCAGATAGGATTCATACAGGCTGGTGAGTTAATAGAAAAAAGCTGATATGGAAGTAGGGAATTCCAATATAAATTCATTAAATTTGATTCTTCTCTCTCAGCAACTATCTAGGTTTTTTTCTAATTGATAATTCAAAAGATATTTGAAAACAAGGCTACCACTGCTGTATTCAAGTATTATTTATGACATGAACAAAGAACTTACAAATAAAAACAAATTTTAGTTTCTCTAGTACAACAAGAAAGCAACAAGGAACTAACAACAATGGAACTGTGGAAGGATCAACTAGATTAGGAGCTGGAACTCCTGTGTTAAGGTCCTTGCTCATTCTTGCTCAAACAAACTGCAAACTCTCTGGCATCGTGTTCCCTTGCCTATGAAGAAGAAACCTCCATCTCTGACATAGTTCTTAGGAGGAGTATGAGATCAACTGAAAGTATGTGTAAAGGCAGTGGGAGAGTAAACATGTTAACAATGTAAAGGACACTGTGCATCTCCAGGGTTAGTGAGCATTAAAACAACTGAATGACTCGTGAAGTTCAGTAAGGCAAAGGAATTGTTCTTATGAACAATGGCCAGAGTAAGATTTAAAAAAAAAATAAAAAAGCCAATAAAATATCCTAATGATAATGAAATCAATTATAGACTTCAAAATTTTTAGAAACACTGGAGCTAAGGAAACACTAAACTATAATTTGCTTTTGTGTAAAAGGAGGGACTTGATTCAGAATATTGTGCTAACAGTTTTTTAACATACCACACTTATATATAGAAATCTGGTTACTGGCATCCATGACAGCAAGGTCATTACTCTTTCCAGGGTGTGTAGAAAACGTGACTTGATTCACAGGATGGGGGAGCAGCAATTGGTAGGTACACATGGGAGGTGGAACCACAGTCTGCCTGAAGACTGTCACCAATACCTTCTCTGCATGTGAAAAGAAAAAAAGAGGAGCATTAGACATATGGATATTCAATTAACTCATCTAAACACCAAGGTACTAAAATTGGAGTTTCAGGTGCCAGGGTGTAAGCCAAAAAGGCCAAGAGGTCAGAGCTCTAGCTTTAAACCTAGGCCTGCAACCAAGCCACATTAAACTAAGGAAACCAAGGCCCTCAAAATCCTTAAAGCACTTTCTTATGCATATTTACTTGGTAATAGGCAGATATGATTAAGTTCTCTACACAGAACATATGATTATAAATCAGAGTTATAGAACATGAATTAACATACCACTCACATTACAACCTCAGAAGTAAGTGTACTCTTATTATAGCAATGAGTAAACCATTCATTTGTGTAAAGATCTCTCTCCCCAATCCTGCTCTCCCACTCTCTCTCCCCCCAAAATCCCTCCACCTAATTATAAAACATAAACCTAATCCTCATACTTGACAGATGTCCATGACAATAACTGAACACACCAAAGAGTCATTTAATTAGCTAGTATTTATATCAGGAAAAAAAGTAACACAAGTGGAGAGGTACAAGGGTCACCATAAATCTGTGTCAGGGCAATCAGATAAGGCTAACTCACCTAATCCCACAGACTCTATTGTATTATCTTCCTTCTACCCAAAGTCAAAATGTTCAAAGTCTTTAAAGGACAGAAAAGTAAATGTGTGAAGGCCACAGACACAGTCCAATAGGAAATTGGTCTGGGGAGGAGATACAATGGTTCTTGAAAGAGTATAAACCCTACCTAAGGACATTCAACACAAAATAAAACAAATAAGTAAAAATAAACCAAACAAGCAAATCAAAGATTCCCTCCTGTTCTAGTAAAACCACCACATCTGCAGGCCCTGGGCCCACGATCCATTGCAGGATCATGGATGCACTTCCCAGTAGCTTACTTCCATCAATGACAGCCACATTTGCCAGGTCACTTGAATTATCTCCCAAGCTCCGGTCAGTTGTCCAGTGCCAGTCGTAACAAAGATAATGCCAGCCCTGACATAAAACATGCAGCCGGTATGGAGTGACCAGGTCCCACATCAGTGACACAATCTTGCTCTTCCCACAGGTGCTGAAGGGCAGACTTTGTTTGAGATACCAGTGATAGTTTCCAACAGTCCAGAGCTGAACTGCAAGGGAAAATGAAAACGACTTCAGAAACCTAAGGCCCAGACGTCACAATACATGCTAAAGGGGGACAGGGCAATCCTTCTTACAGGACCATCCTGCTCATTAAAATCAATCTCGTCATTAAAATCATAATATAATTATAATAATAATTGTTAAAAGACAGTTTTCCATAGAGATAAAATGTCAACCATGTTATCAGAAATACTCCTTTATTTTCATCTCTGCCATCAAACTATATGAAAGTGATGAAAGGCTACTTGGAAAAGGCACTGTCTTCCTGAGTTTTTTCATGAAAATTTAGGAAGGTAATTTGGCAATTAAATTAAAATTATTAAAATACTTGATCTAAGATCAGGACCAGCACCACCATCTTTTTTTTTTTTTTTTTTTTTTTGAGACAGAACCTCAAGCTGTCGCCCTGGGTAAAGTGCTGTGGCATCACAACACACAGCAACCTCCAACTCCTGGGCTTAAGCGAGTCTCCTGCCTCAGCCTCCCAAGTAGCTGGGACCGCAGGCGCCCGCCACAATGCCCGGCTATTTTTTGGTTGCAGCCATCATTCTTGTTTGGTGGGCCCGGGCTGGACTCAAACCCTCCACCTTAGGTGTATGTGGCTGGCACCTTAGCCACTTGAGCCACAGGCGCCGAGCCAGCACCACCATCTTGTATTAGGCTTAATATGCTTATTTTCTTCCAGGTGCTTTGCCTGTAATTATATCCCAGGCTATCTGGTATTAACTACAATTCAGCTGCCCACAGGAGATAAGCATGCAATTATCCTCTCCAAAAGCTATTAAAAGAACAAGACCTACTCATGCCAACCTTTATTAAACAGATGACATACACAAATTAAGATCTTATTAAAATTCATACTATATTAAGGAATCCTGGTTATATTAAGGAATTTATTTTCTTAATCTTGCTCACTAATTCTTAACTTAATAATCACAGCAAATAATCTAGTCTCTAACGATGCTATTACAATGCTTCTATGTAGCAGTGAGCTCGAAGCTAGATGACATGCTCATGCTCTGGAGGACAGATGTGGCTACTGTGCAATATTTTTATCCTGAGCATATTACAGTGCCATCCCTTGACACACTGGCTAATCAGTGCTTTTTAACTGGGGCCATATGTTAAAATCACAAGGCAGTTTGCTTTTCTTTAATTAAATACTGATAGACAATCTCCACTCCAACACACTGAACTCAAATCCGAGATGAAGCCTGGATATCATTATTTCTATTCTAAAGGTGTAGCCAGTGTTGAGAACCATTGTGTTGAATGAATTTCTTAATAACATTCCAGTTAAAAGGATCCTACTGATTAAAAAATTTGAAAGCCAATTAGAAAATAACCAAGTAAGAACATTTATGAATAAAAATGTTTAGTGCATTACTATTGATGACAATAAGAAATTATAAAACTTTAAGTGTCTAACAGCATGAGATCTAATAAATAGACACAAGCAAATATATAGCAACTTAAAGTGATACAGATGTACTAGAAATATGCTCATGACACAGTGTCAAAGCAAGTTACAAAACTACATGTATCAGACCTATACTTTTAACAAAAATGAGATCATAGCTATACTGAGATATAAACTTAAAAAACTCTAAAAGACAAGAAAAATTTTAAGTGATTGTTACTGAGTGGTAGAACTATAAGACTTTTTTTCATTTTTACTCTAACATTTTCATATGTACACATTGTTTAAGCTATAGGAAAGATTCTTTTTTTTTTGAGACAGAGTCTCACTATGTCAACAGAGGTAGAGTGCGATGGTGTCATAGCTCACAGCAACCTCAAACTTGGGCTTAAGAGATTCTCTTGGCTCAGCCTCCCAAGTAGCTGAACTATAGGTGCCTGCCACAACGCCCAGCTATTTTTTGTTGCAGTTGTCATTGTTGCTTAGCTGGCCCCTAGTCGGGTTCAAACCCGCCAGCCTTGGTGTATGTGGCTGGCGCCATAATCAGTGTGCTATGGGCATTGAGCCAAGATTCTTAATCTAAATCTTTCACTTCCACAGTATTCCTTTGGCTAGTGTTTGATTTTCTGCAATAATACCATCCAAGAAGAAAAAGCACCAATGACTCATGATGGTTAATTTTATGTGTCAACTTAGTAGGCAATGGTGCCCAGGAGTCTGGTCAAACATTAGCCTACATGTTGCTGAGAAAGTATTTTGAAGATGTGATTAATATTTACTATCAGTTGACTTTAAGTAAAGCAGATTACTCTCTACAATATGGGTAAGTCTTATTCCATGAGTTAAAAGGCTTAAAAGAAAAAACTGAGTTTTCCCACAGAAGGAATGCTGTCTCACGACTGTAACCTAAGAATCCTGACTAAGCTTCCCGAGTGCCCTCAAGATTTTAGAATGGAGACTGCAACATCAACTCTTACCTGAATTTCCAAGCTGCCCTAGAAATTTCACACTTGCCACCCCCTACATGATCCAAGTCCCTAAAATAAATCCATCCATACCTTCTTACTCTCCCTCCCCTCCCATTTTCTCTGATAAAAATACAGTTGATCTTTGAGCCATACTAGTTTGAACTTGGTGGATCCATTTATACACATGATTATTATTTTTTTTTTGGAGACAGGGTCTCAGTCTGTTGGTCAGGCTACAGTGTAGTGGCATCATTACAGCTTACTGCTACCTCAGACTCCTGAGCGCAAGCTATCCTTCTGCCTCAGCCTCTCCAGTGGCTGGAACTACAGGGGCGTGTCATTAGCCCTATAATTGTTGGTCTCTCTATTATTGCTCAGGCTAGATTTTTTTCAATAAATACATTTGGTCCCTCTCAACCATAACTCAGATTGAAAATACAGTATTCTCAGGATGCAAAACCTAAGTGCACAGAAAGGGCTGGGTTTTCCTATACTTGAGCTCTTCAGGGCCAACTTTGGGAGTTGAGTACATATTTGAGCACAGACTTTGGTATCCTGGAACCAGTCTCCCAGGATACCAAGGGATGACTATATCCTACTGGCTTTGTTTCTGTAGAGAACTCTGATGCATGACTGAAACCTAATCACTCTCCCCCTCCAGCTACCCACTTTGGCTTCTTTGACTCCACTAAGGGACTAAGTAGAAGGATGAAGGAAATTCTATACTCTTCTACTTCTAACTACATTTTATGGGGCATATGACTGAATTACTATTGCTGTCTTACCATAGGTTTTCAGAGTGGAATTTTCTTCTCTCTGAAGGTCTTCTAGCCAAACTGCAAGCACAGAGGAATCAGCATTCCAGAGCAAGTTATTTACCTAGTAGGGGAAAAAAGATCTGTCACTGGCCTTTAGCAATGCATTCAGTTCAAAATCTTTACAATAGCCGAATTCTCTGCTCTCACAAATCAAATAATCCCACTACCTGAGCTAATCCCTAGCTATAAATTACTAACTTAACAAAGTCATTAAATGAATCTGTGAAATGTCATTCTATGTAGACAACTTAAAAAAAATAAGTGCACCATGCTTAAAGATTAAAAGAGATTTAAACATCATCAGATGTAAGATGATATTTTTAGTCAATCAGGGAAATTTGAAAATAGACTGGGTATTATTAATAGATAACACTAAGGTAAGGTGTAGTAATAGAACTATGGTTATATAAAGAAAAATGTTCTTAACTATTAGAAATAAATATTGAAAATATTATTTCTAGAATTAAAACTCCTGGAAATATGGCTCGGCGCCTGTGGCTCAATCGGCTAAGGCGCCAGCCACGTACACCTAAGGTGGTGGGTTCAAATCCCCAGCCCAGCCTGCCAAACAACAATGATGGCTGCAACCAAAAAATGGCCAGGCGTTGTGGCGGGCACCTGTGGTCCCAGCTACTTGGGAGGCGGAGGCAGGAGACTCGCTTGAGCCCAGGAGTTGGAGGTTGCTATGAGCTGTGA
>CAUYQV010081842.1:0-39426 GCA_963574575.1 Galagoides demidoff
GGTAAGAAGGTGTTAATCTGTAACCCAGAAAGAGAACTCTTACTAGATCCTGAATCTAACAGCAACTAGATGTTGGACTTTCAAGCATCGAGATGCAAATGTTTATTGGCTAAGTCACCCAGTTTATGCTTATGTATCATAGAAGCCCTAATTTTTTTTCTTTTTGGCCAGGACCAGATTTGAACCTGCCACTTCTGGTATATGGGACTGGCACCCTACTCCTTGAGCCACAGGCACTTCCCCAGAAACCCTAATTGACTAAAGATTAATAAATGTGGGATATATATGTATGTATGTACACATATGCACACACACCCCTCATTGAGTATTAGTCATAAAATGGTGATTTAATATCTTTTGTAACAACTTGGATGAAACTGGAGACAATTTTTCTATGTGAAATAGCACAAGAATAGAAAAACTGATACCACGTATACGCAACACTAAATTGGAATTAGTTGGTCAACGTTTATGTGCACATAATGGAAGAAAAATTCAATGAAAATCAAGAAGGTGGAAGCGAAGATGAGGAGATGGGTAAATTCACACCCGTCAGTATGCTGCTCACTACCTGGGTGACGGGCACTCTTATACTTTGACTTACTCTGTACAAAAGCAAATTATGTAATCAAACATGTGTGCACCCCTACAGTATTCTAAAATAAAAAAGTCTGAAAAGCAAGGCTCCATTATCTATAGTTGAGTGAAAAAAAATAAGTTCTGAATGGTGGGCTATCATATTATTCTTTAAAACAGGAAGCATTATCTAGCTGAACTAAACTCTGCCAGCTCCATCCTGAAAGAGATTCGTAAGGATATAGTTTTTAGGACGGTTTTATTTTAATAAAGTTATTTGATTAGATCTGCTATCTTTATGAAAGCACATAATAAATTAGTGGTTCTTGGTGAATCTTCTATTTAAATAACGGATTAAAAACACGCAAACTAAAAAGAGAAAAATCAAATGTGAACATATGCATCTTGATAATATAAAAATGATAGTAGATATGTTAATACTGTGTGTAGGAAGATATATGTTTTCATTTAATCCTCAATGAACTTATAATATTTTCATTCTATTTTTACCAAAGTGAAAATAGTATCCAAAGGAGTGTAATGAACTACTGTTGTTTATTCTCTTCCCTACTACTTGTTATCTTCTCTTTTCTATTATTTTCACTGGAATATGCCAATAAAGTTTTCAGATTTCTTTTATACTGCTTGTGAGAAATTTTTCTTAAGAGCATCAAGAAGTGTTTCCTGAAAGTAATCTATTAAGTAATTTAGAAATTAAATACTTACCAGAATAATAATTCTCATAAATGTAATTAATCAACATTCTCTCCTTCAGGCTGTCCCTTCCCTTTAATGCCAATCTGTAAATTGAACTACTAACATGACTCATTTAAGAATTTATTTAGTATGCAAATTATACATATACACCCTTACTGATTTCTAAATTATTCATTACACCGAAATTCACGGCATATGCATGTGTATGATAATAGAATATTGATTACTAATGAAACATAAACATTCGCTAGTTCAACACCCTTTTACTAATGAAGAAAATAACAATTAAAGAAATTATTTGTCTAAAGTCAAAGACCCCGTGTCCGTATTTGAGTATACAATCACCCACTGTTTTAATTTCAAAGAGTAATGAAACCAGTGCATTTTCTTCTGCTCAATGTACGAATAAAAAATAACAATTAAAATAAAGAAAACAAAAAGGAACTTATTTTAAGGATGTGCCAGGGTGAACAGGTATAATCTTTCCAAGTAGAACAGACCACTGCTATTATATTAAGATTGAGAGGTGCAATGGTTGGCTGAGTTTTAGAGTTGTAACTGGGTTGACATCTTATGTAAAAATGCAGTTACTAGTGTGAGACCGCTGCTGATTGATTAACACTTAGGAATATGTGTGCTGGAAAGCGTATACTTCTGATGGGCTGACATTCAAAAATGAGAAGCTGATACTGATTATTTGGCTTGCAAAACATTTTTACTGAGACAGGGTTTGGTTGATCAGTTCTTTGAAGTTAAAAGCAACCTACTGATGCCCGTTACCATAAAAACAAAATACTTAGGTTTTTGTTGGAGTGTTCTGTCTATCCCCTCACAACTACTCTTTGATGCTTTTGGTTTTCACTCAACAAAAGCCACAAAATAATGTCAACGATTGTCCAGTTCTTTGCCACTGTTGTTTCTCCTTTCATGTGAGTTTTATGTACATGGTCCGTTTTTTTTTATGTGCCCATCAAAACTATTTTAGTCTATTTTTGACTTTAAACTTTTTTTTTATTTTCAAGATGTGATGCTTCAGAAATCTTTAAAATTTTGAGTAACACATTGAAAGACTGTGATAAAACTATTACTATAAATAAAAACGGGTTTGAATAATACTCTTAACCATGACCAATATTTAAAGAGGTCCCAAGATTCCCTGAGTTCATCTAAATAGACAACTTTGCTTTTCTTTGAACATAGATACAAAGCATTATATCATAACTACAATATTAAGGGAGGCACAAAATGAAGTACTACTAATTATGCAAAACCCCACTTTTTTGGTTTGTCAGAAGAAAATTTTAGGCTAATTCATTGCCTATAAGTCCTTTGGCTAATGAAGTTTTTGTATTCTCACGATTCAGGGTGCATGATGTTTTATATCAGAAAAAAAATCTAAGGACATATTTAATTTAATTTAATTTATTTATTTATTTTGCAGTTTTTGGCCAGGGCTGGGATTGAACCTACCGCCTCCAGCATATGGGGCCAGTACCCTACTTCTTTGAGCCACAAGCACCAACCTCAGGACATATTTTTAATGCCAATAAATGTATCCAAGTCATCAAGTCAATGCTGTCAACGTACCTAGAAATCAGGCATCCATTAGTGTATGTACCTCAAAGGAGAGTATTATTATCTCATATATTTAGGAATATTTACTGTGCATATTTTATATAATTGGAGTTATCTAATTAATATACCCACAGAAAATTATCCTCTGGTCAGCACAGAAGAATCTGATTCTTGCAAATAAAAACAAAACCAAACCCTATGAGATGTGGTCAGTAAGACCCAGTGAAGTTGTATATTATGCTTGAGAGTCCTAATAAAAAATGGACACTAGTCTGTTCCAAATATACATCTCTTTCAATTATACAAATATTTAGTGGTTTTAAATGATCAGTCATTCTTCTTTATGGTTTGATTGGAATTATTACAAAAGAGAAATATTATATACTTTGGTTAAGTAGGGAGGAAGGATGATATTAATATCATCATATTGAATTGTGGTCAGTCATGGTTACTTAAATATAGTTCTATCAACTCTGTTCTAGTTTGTTAATCATTTGAATATCCATGAATAAAACTCACCTTAGTAGTATTATAATAATTTGAGGAACAGCTATTATGTATATGTTCCTAGGATTTGACAAGAGATGGTATTTACAACACACTTTATTCTTTTAATATGCCTTTTTTCTTTTTTATAAATTTCAGAATGTTAAGGATACATTTTTGTTCACATACTTTTCTTTTGTAAAGATTGAGTCAACATTTTACACCTGTGTGTCCTTCCCCCAGATAGAGTGCACAGTACCCAACAGGTGTGACTTTACTCATCCCCTCCTCCTCCACACCTCCAGATTAATTTTTCATGAAATTTGCTCCTACATGTGCACTTAAGTGTTGATTCATCAGCCCTGCTTTGGTACTGAGAACATGTGTTTATTTCTCTATTCCTGTGAAGTTTCACTTAGAAGAATGACTTATAGTTTCCTCCAGATTGCCAAAAAAGACACTGGATGACTATATTTTTTATGGCTAAGTAGTACTCCATAGTATGCATATACCACACTTTATCAATCAATTGGTGGGCACTTGGATTGTTTTCACATCCTTGCAATTGTGAATTAAGCTGCTATAAACATTCAAGTCCTTTTTATAAAATGACCTTTTTCCTTTGGGCTTATACTCAGCAATAGGATTGCTGGATCAAATGATAGATATACTTTAATTGCTTTGAGGTATCTCTATACAATTTTCTATAGAGGTTGCACTAATTTTTAGTCTCATCAATGGTGTATAAGAGTTCCTTTTTCTCCACATGGATGACAGCATCTTTTTATTTTTTTTATTTTTTGAGCTTTTTAATACAAGTCATTCTTGTTGGAGTTAAACCTACCAAAGAAAATCTTCAGCTAAATGAAAAACTTAGCTTCCATCACAAGAAAGGTTGCTTTACTTATGTTAAGTCAAAAGTCTGAATTGAATGTTATTTTAAAGCAGGAACCTGTTTTTCTTTTATGGTTTGGTTCCTTTTATATGACATATATTAAAGATATTTGTGTTCAGTTTTCTAAAGAATGTCCTGGATGTAGTTGGTTTTGATTTGCTTCTACGTAATGATTAGAGATTTTGAACCTTTTTTCAAGAGTTTGTTGACCACTAACAAATCTTCTTGAAAAATTTCTGTTCGTGTCTTTTGCCCATTTTTTAATGGTGATGTTTGGCTATTTTTTCCTGACTTCCTTGAGTTCCTTGTAGATCTTGATTACCAGGTCTTTATCAGACACACATAGCATGCAAATATTTTCTCCTTTTCTGTGGATTATTTGTTCTTTTGACTGTGTCCTTGGCTGTGTATCAGCTTTTCTGTTTGATCAGGTCCCATTTATTTATTCTTGTTGCCCTGATTGCTTTTGCTTTTCAATCTTGCGATACATTACTAAGAAGAATGTGTTTCAGTTCCAACCAGGTTAGCGCAAAACATGTAAGTCTCCAACAGAATTATGTCTTTATTAAAAATGTGTTTACAAAATAAATTTTGTCACTTAATGTACATGTACATTTAATATTAAAAGTCTAGAAACATAACTTTATGGCAGTGAACTTATCTCCTGGTTATTGCCCCCTCACCCCTCTCTATTGATATCCTGATATTGACTTTAGTAGATTGCATGTAGACAAGGGGCTCTTGATAGAATCATCTTTCATCTTAACTCTCTCCATTTTTTATCATTATTATTCCCCACAGTTATCTTTTTTTAAAGGAAATACGCTTACATTTGACTTTTATTTATGGATTTCCCTTCTGGACCTGTAGGTCCCTATGGAGAAAACATGTTCTAATAGCATACTCTTCCCCCCCCCAATAGATTGAGTCATATATGAATTTGTTACATGGCTATATTGTATAGTGGTGAAGTCTGGGCCATTAGTGGCCATTAGTGTATGCATCACCCAAGTAGTATACTTTGTACTCAAAAGCTGTTTTTTCCATTGGCTACACTTCTCTCACCCTCTCTCCTTTTAAGTATCAAATTTCCATTATTCCAGTCTGCATAACGATGGATGCTTATGGTTTAGCATTTTTAAGTGAGGATTTAATTTTTTGTGACTAACTTCCCTTAAGATAATGTCCTCCAGTTCCATCCAAGTTATTATTTCATTCTTTGCTATGGATGAGTAACATTCTACTGTGTATATATACATTTTATTTACTAATTCATCAGCTGAGGGACACTTAGGGTGATTCCATACTTTGCAACTGTGAATGAGGGTGTGATAAACATGTGAGTGCAGACATATTTGTGATGTAATGACCCTTCTTTCCATTGGGTAGATATCCAGTAGTGTGATGGCTAGATTGAATGGGATACATACTATCAATTCTTCAAGAAATCATGATATTGTTTTTCACTGCTTTCATGTCAACATCTATTATTATCCAGCTTTATAATAGTGACCTTCATGATTGGTGTAGTATGGTATCTCATTGTGGTTTTATATTTGTATTTCTCTGATAATTAATGATGTTGAATTTTTTTTTCACATATTTAATGGCCATTTGTATATCTTCTTTTGTGAAATGCTTGTTTATGCCATTTCCCCCCCACTTTTTGATGGACTTGTTTTAGTCCCATAGAGATTGAGGTGCTTGTATGTTCTTGATATTAGTATTTTGTCAGATGCATGGTTTATGAATAGTTTCTTTCACTCTATGTTTTCTACTTGCTTTGCAGATTATTTTGCTGTGAAGAAGCTTTTTAGTTTAAATAAGTTCCATTTTTATGATTTTTTTGTTGTTGTTGCTTTTGCTTTGGGGGTCTTAATCATAAATTCTTCGCTAGGTAAGTGTGCAGAATGGTATATCCTAAGTTTTGTTCCAGATCATTTATCTATAAATGCATTACTTTGAGTTCTTAGTCCATATTCAGTTAATTTTTGTGGATGGTAAGAGATAGGGGTCTAATTTCATTCCTCTCCTTATGGCTATTTTCCCCGAACCACTTATTGAATAGGGAGCTATTTCCCCATGGTCTGCTTCTGTCAACTTTGTTGACGATCAGTGTTTTCTACAGACATGACTTTTTTTCTGGGTTCTCTATTTGGTTCCATTGGTCTGTCTACTTGTACATCAGTTCCATGCTGTTTTTGTTACTGTAAAATTGTGTTATAATTGGAAGTCAGGTAATAGAACATTTTCCATTTTGTTCCTTTTGCTTAGAATTGCTTTTGTTATCCTAATTTTTTTAAAAATGAAATTTGTTATTTTGATAGAAATTGCATTGGATCTATGGTTTCTTTAAATGATGTGGTCATTTTAACAATAATTCATTCTTCTAATTCATAAGCATGAGATGTTTTTCCATTTTTTGTGTAATTTATAATTACACTTTTCTTAATATTTTAGTTTTCCTTGCAGAGGTATTGCACCATTTTGGTTAAATATATTCCTTGAATATGGGAATAGTTTAATAGGATTAATAGTAGTTCTTTGCATGTCTGGTAGAATTCAACTGTGAATCCATCCTGTCCTCTTCTCCTCCCCAACTTGGTGTTCATTTCTTACTAATTCTATCTCACTACTTCACTACTTGTTATTGGTCTGTTCAAGATTTCTGTTTCTTCTGATTCAAGCTTGGGAGGTCATATGTGTCCAGAAATTTATTCATTATCTGTAGATATTTTAGTTTGTAGTATAGACATATTCTCAGGACTCCCAAGTGAACATTTCGATTTCAGTATTATCAGTTTTAATGTCACTTTTTTTTTCATTCTCCACTTGAGCTTATTTGAATCCTCTATCTTTTTGGTTACTCTAGTTAGTAGTCCACTAATATTGTTTATCGATTCAAAAGGTCAATTTTTGTTTTGTTAATTCTTTGTTTCTTTGTTTGTTTGTTTCAATTTCTCTACTCTGATCTTTGTTATTTATTTTATTCTCCTAGATTTGGGTTTGGATTGTACATGGTTTTCTAGATCCTTCATGAATGATGTTATATTGTTAATTTGTGATATTTCTATCTTTATGATATTGGCATTTAGCACTATAACCATACCTCATATTACTGTCTTTGCCCTGACCCAGTGATTTTGATATACTCTTAAATTATGATCATTTCTCAAAATTTGTTTAATTTCCATCTTGATTTTATCATTGACTCAATGTCATTCAGGAAGAGGTTGATTAACTTCCATATATTTGCATAGTTTTGAGTGTTTCTCTTGAAAACAATTTCTCGTTTTAGTCCTCTGTGATTTGAGAAGAGTATTGATATAATTTTTATTTTTTAAATTTTTTGAGACTTGTTTTGTGGCTTACCATAGTGTCTGTCTTTGAAAATTTTCCATGTGCTGATAAGAAGAATGTATATTCTGCAGTTCTTGGGTGGAATATGCTTTAAATTAATGTTAAGTCCATACACTGTAAGTTACAATTTAAGTACAATGTTTCTTGGTTGAATTTCTTCTTGAAGGATCTGTATAGTGCTGTTTGTGGGGTGTTGAACTTCCCCATTATTATTGTATTTTTGTCTATCTCTTTTCTTAGATCTAGCAGTTTTTTAATGAATCTGTATCATATAGTATAAGGTGCATAGATAATTAGGATTTTCATAGTTTCTTGGGTATTTTATATTTTCTTATTTTTATATTATTTCTTATTTTCCATGACTTTACCATTAGTCTACACAAATATTTACCAGTTTCATGAGTTTCCAAATTCAACATCCTTATTAAACTTTCAGTACTACTCTATACCTTAGAGCTTTTACATACTTAAAGACAGGAGCAGAAGTGGACAGTTGCATCTTACATAGATTGAAATCTTGCCTGACATAATAATAATTACTTTAAAATGAAAAGAGGATTTGTGGTTCTGGACTATAATGCCTATGCTGGTTTTTAATTTGGTTCAAGTAGCTGCTTATTTTATATTTGTATTACTGACATACCCCACTTGTTGTTAAACAGGCATGGTAGGATTGTAAATTCCAGAACTTGAATGAAGAACTCTTGTTACAAAGCTATTCAAACTGTACAGTACAGTCTTTATCAAGAGGATAACCAACTTCAGGAGCTATCCCAAGCACTCACTCATTGGTATTTTTCCTATACCCACTCATAAATCTGAAATCTTATCATTTGAAAATATCAGCATTGCATACAATTTTTATGATCAAACTAAACATTGCCTCACTTTTGGTCTCTGTTTCTTTTAAGATGCCCTTTTCTTATAACATGTTATAGAGAGTATCTTAATCTAGAAAGTGGCTGTATGGCTTGAGTTGCAAGAAGCCTAGTTTTATTCTGTCCTCAAACACCAAATGTATTCCCTCTTCTTCATTTTTTTTGTCATATCTACCCTAAAACAATCACTCTGTAAAGCATCACATCCTCATAGAACAGGACCTTGTGCATTAAAAAAGACAGTGACTACAAAGAATTCTAGCTTTCTGTGCTTCTTTTTAATAGGAAGAAAATAGTTCCCAATGTTTGCCTATCCTAGAAGACTTTTATTCATTTATTTATTTATTTATTTGTTGCAGTTTCTGGCTGGGGCTGGGTTTGAACTCACCACCTCCAGCATATGGGGCCAGTGCCCTACTCCTTTGAGCCACACAAGTGCCACCCCCCAGAATACTTCTTTATCCATTGTATTGATCAGATATGGGTCATATAATTGACACAGACCAGTATATAAGATGAAGATTTCCCTAGTTGAGTTAGACAGATCTTTGCTCAACTCCTCAGGCTGGGCCTTGTTGTGACTGTTCTACACCTGCCCTTCTAAACCCAATTACAGATTTGGTAACAGAAAAAGATTGTTGGAAGACAAAAGAGTATTATCATGAAGATAAAGGTGAAAAATGGTGTCTAAAGCAGTAGAAGGAGAAAGAACCTATGGCCTGACTCTCCTCACCACATATAAGCAAAGAAAAGAAAGAAATGAAATATATAAGAACTGGAAAACTATCAACTTTAAAATGGACATGTAGAAAGTGTGGTCCATATAATATTTTTAAACTAGACTATAACTCAATGTTAATTTTAAGTTAGAATTTTAAGGAGCATGGAAACCAGGAAGAAAGGAAATCTCTTGGAATCATTTTCGAACTTGACAAATGACACCATACAAAAGTGCAGCAAAAAGCTATATTTTAAACCACTTCTACTGTAGTTAATAATGAAACACAGGAAGACACTATGGAGTAACAGACTTTTAAGAAATAAAAAAATAGTTTTCCCTACAATAGCTAAAATATTTTCCAGTGTCGTAGTACAGAAAAATAAATGGCTCGCAGACATTAGCAAGCAGCCTCAGGACATATCTCTCCCAAATTAGGAAAATATTCCACTTCATTAAATATTGTTTTTAAAAAGAAATAGAAAATTTAACTAAAACAGTCTCTTTAAAATTGTTCTCTCTGGGTGGTACCTGTGGCTCAAGGAGTAGAGCACCAGCCCCATACGCCAGAGGTGATGGATTCAAACCCTGGCCAAAAATAAATAAAATTTTTCTCATTTCAAAAACAATAGTAAGAGTCAAATCTACCTCAACTAGAAATTTTCTTTGGGATAATGGGAAGAGGGTTGCTTGGGGCTGAAAGTAAAATGGTTAGGCAAGCTCAGAGTGAATTGTAATGGAGACACACTGCACAGGGAATACTACACTGGCTCTTCCCTCTCTCCATTGCTTGCTTACCCTGGAGTCTCTGACCTCCCTGAAATCTGGAATCATGTCTTCTTTACTTTACCATTATAGCACTTTATTCTACTTCAGCTAAAATAGTTGATGTACTGAGTGAATTACAAATTCAGGAGAATTGACTTATTTGCTCAACTCCCAAATTTTAGCCACTAAATATATCAAACTCAGGTAAGCTAGAGAAATTGTTCCTATTTCCAGAGTTAAAAGCCAATTCTAGCCACATTTGAAAAAAAATTTCCTTTGAGGCCACAGTGTCAAGAGATACATGAGTTGTATGCACTTCATGAGATCCTGGGCTCAAACTAGCATAAGTTAAATACAATTCACATGGTAGTTAATATGTTACAGACAATCTATCCCTGCCTAGTAAATATATACTAGTAAGGGTATGAAGAACTTTGAAACCACCATTTGTGAGAATGTATAATTAATGTTATAAAGCAAATGATAGCGGATTGGGTTGCATATATATGGCTTCAGAAAAGGTACCATAAGGTAGTATTTTCTGAGCCCTAACAGGAAGTATCACCTTTACAGGTCAAGGGTAACATTGGTATCTCTGTTCAGGGAAATTATTCTCCCTATTTCAAATATTTTAGGCATGAAATGAGGTTGCCCTTGAATTAGAGTATGATAAAACTCCAACTCTAACTTTCTTTAGGGGAGAGATTTATTAGAGATAGAATTCTAAGGCACAAGAGTTGTGAGAGATGACCAACCTTGAGTGATTTCAGTAGTTTTAAGTCATCAAGCAGGTTTGAGAGCAGTATTATTAGAAAATTAAGAAATAGTCCCTATTTCAAGTCACTGACACATTTCTTTTGGGAGCTCTGATCAATACAGTAGATACTGAAGTTGTTTTAGTTTAACTGGCCACAGTTTCAGAAAGATAATAGAGCCAGGATATAGGTAGGATTCTGAGGGACCTCAACACAACTGGGTCACTGAGAAAATTCTTGAAATACTTGTTGAGCAAAGGGAAGAGTTTTGGCTCTTTTTGTTTTGTTTTGTTTGTTTGTTTGTTTGTTTTTTCTAATCTGTAACAGAGTAAGTAATCAACAGTGCCACACTTAAAAATTAATAAAAACGTGCCTAGGAAACCTGAAAAGATTTGAAAATTAAACAACATGCTTCTGCATAACACATGTACAAAGTGGAACTCACAAGAGAAGTCAGAATTTATTACAAACTAAATGATAATGAAAATACAGCCTAGTAAAATATGTGAAATGAAGCTACAATAGTCTTGGGGAAAATGTACAACTTGAAGATGACAAGCAAAGAAAGATATAACAGCAACAATTCAAGACTATGGCATTACAAGGCTCATGGTAGCATTAGCCTCATGGTATAATAGTACTTTCCCGTATTTTTCTTCTAGCAGAAGAATTCATTTGAACAATTATCCACACACGAAAATACCTTCATAAGATCTCAGGGATCCAGGTGATAGCATTTGAGTATAGCACAGAAATGAGAAAATACCCATTGAAAAAAAGTAGAAAGGATAGTTTTGTATTACTCACATCACACCTTCCCCTAAGCCCAAGCAGCACAGACAAAGAGAGAGATTCTTCATTTGGAACAAAGGATGGTAAAGTGGACAGCTCTCTTGGCTACTTGTCCCAGCTCTAGGCTTGGACTAGTAAGACCTAGTGCCAGATCAGTCCTGACAGGCCAAGCTTCCAGGCCTGCCCTAGAGTCAGGCTTGCCCCAGCCCCCAGGTCAAACATCTACAGACTCAAGATCAAGGCCCACCAGGGCTTCAGAACAGCCCCAGGGCCAGCTCGGTACCTATAATCCTAAACTCAAGGCCAGCATCTGGGGACTTAGCCTTCCAGTTAAGTACTAGCCAGCACTCACAGGACCCACAGACCAGCTATCCAGGCTAATTCCCATTGCCCCAGGCTTTGAAACGTGCCCCAGGTGGAGGCTAAATGCTGTAGACTAAAGCCAACCCCTTAGGCCAACTCCTAAATATTCAAGCTGCATGCTGGTCCCTAGGGCCCCAGGTTCAAGTCAGCACATACAGATCTTGCTTCCAAGGCCCACTCTACTTAGGACAGCTCTCACAGCCACAGACTTAGGACAATATCTATCTTCATGGGTACCCCAGCTTAATGCTGGCTTCCATGAACACACATGTTAGATATGATCTGTCTCCCCAGGCTCCAGCCTCGCCCACCATCCCACAGATTTAGGTTCCATACCACCCCTCTAGTTATAGATTTCAGGCCCACCTCGATGGCAGTCCATTCTCTCAATACCAGACTACAGTTGGATACCTGCAGACTTTAGATCTGCTCTGGCTACCAAGGCCTTAGGTACCAGGCCAACCACTTATGAGTTCTGTTTCCTGGTCAATCTCCTACATATAGAATCTAGTCCTGCCTAGTTACAGATTGGCCCCATACAAATGCTTCTCAACTTAGGATGTGGCTGCATCCCAATAAACTCATTGAAAGCAGAAAATACAATAAGTCAAAATACATGGAATACACCTTATATACCGAACATCATAGCTTATGTTTGCTCACCTTAAATGCGTCCCCAGTACATACATTGGCCTATCGTGGGCAAATAATTTGGTAACACAGCGCCCTGTGTGGAGTATCGATTGTTTGCCCTTATGATTGCTTGGCTAATTGAAAGTTGCAATTTGAGCTGATCCCAGCATCATATGAAAGAATCATAAAAGTTCATACTGAGTGTTAATCATTTTTAAACCATTATAAAATTAAGAGAAATTATAAGTCAAAATATTTTAAGTAAGAGATTGCCTGTATATCAAATGCTCTAATACTGTAAAGGTGGTATATTAATCATTTTTTACTATAGTACAAAATGTGGGGAAAGAGAAATTAAAGTGTACTGTTTTTGTACGTATTTAACATTAAGGTATTAGCAGCATAAAATAAATAATTATAGCTACTTAAAAAAATATTTGAAGTAAGCATCACGGTTTTCACAATGAAAAAAGGCATGTAGTAGATACGAAGAAAAGGAAAACAAAGCATTTCACTATAAAAATTTATCGAATGAAAAGGAGGACAAGAAAGGAATAACAAAACAAACAAAGAAACAAAGAAAGAAACAAAATAGAGAATAACACAATGGCAGCAGTGTGTCCTTCATCATCAAGAGTTCCTTTTAATCCAAATTAATTAAATTTTCAAATCAAAATATATAGATTGGAGGAATGGATAAAAAACAATATTCAAATATATGCAACTTATGGGAGAAGTACTTTAGTTCAGGGACACATACAGGCTGAATGTAAAGATATAAATAAATGATATTCCATGGAAATAGTAACAAAAAGATAGCAGAAGTGACTATCTCTATAAGATAAAATAGACTTTGTGTCATAATACACAAAGAAAGCCATCGTTTAATAATAAAGAGATCAATCAAGAAGAAAGAGGGTTGTAAACTTATATAAACCCAACATCAGAGCATATAAGTATAAAAAGCAAATATTATTAAGAACTGAAGGAAGAAATAGACAACAATTCAATAACACTAGGGGACATCAATACCACACTTTTAACAATGGATAGATCACCCGGACAGAAAATCAATAGAAAACATTCTTGATCAACTCTGTAGATCAAAATGACCTTAAAAAAATGTACAGAATATTCTATCCAACAGCAGCAGAATACACATTCTTTTTAAGTCCACATAAAGTATTATCCAGGAGATATCATTTGTTACATTACAAAATTTGTCTTAAAGATTTAAAAAGTTTAAAATTATATCAAGTATTTTTTTGTGAGCCCAATTGTGAAATTATAGAACAATAATAGAAGTAAAATTCGAAAATTTTAAAATATATGTAAATTATACAACATACCAACAAACAGCTAAGTGCTTAAAAAGAAATCAGAGGTAGAATCTGGACATAAATGTAAATTGGACACACAACTCAGCAAAATTTATGGGATTTGGTAAAGCAGTGCAAAGAGGGAAACTTATGTTGATAAGTATTCACCATAAGAAGAAAGAACGATTTTCTTCTTATAAACAAACTTAACACCTCAAGAAATGAGAAAAGTAAGAACAAACCAAGCCAAATCCAGTAGGATGAAGGAAGAGCGAATGACCCAAGCATGGATTAATGAAATAAAGACTAAAAACACGAGAAAAGATCAATGAAACTGAGAGTTCTTTTTTTAAAAAAGTTAAATTGACAAATCTTAACTAAGAGAATTGAAAGCCAAAAATGAATAAAATTAGAAATGAAAGAGGAAATATTAAACAATCATTAGCACAGAGATACAAAGTATATTCCAAAAATTTAATGCCTAGACAAAATGGATAAATTTTTGGAAACATACAACATACTAAGCCCAAATAATAAGCAAATATAAAGTCTAAAAGGACCGTGATAAAGAATATTGAATCAGGAATCAAAAGCCTTCTCACAAGGAAAAGCCCAGAATGGGAGGGCTTCACTGCTGAGGTCTCCCAATTATTTTAGGAATAAGGATACTAATCTCTCTCAAATTTATCCTAAAAGTTGAGGAAAAGAGAAAACGCTCTCAGATTCTTTTTAAGTAGCCAGCATTACCGTGACCAAAGCCAGGGAAAGACCCTACACAAAAATAAAATTACAGGCTAACATCCCTGATAGACACAGAGATAAAAATTCTAATCAAATACACCAAACCAAATTTGAACACCACATTGAAAAGATCATATAGCATAATCAAGTGTTATTTACACTTGGGTTGTAAAGATGGTTAACATACACAAATCAGTAAATGTGATAATACCACATTAACAGGAAGAATTAACATCATGTGATTACCTCAAGATATGCAGAAAAAGCATTTGAAAAAAATTTATTCATGAAAAGAGAAAAGTCCCCAAATGAACTTGCCATGGAAAGAATGTAGCTCAACATAATAAAATCCATATGTGAAAAGAAAGCAGCTAAATTTATACTCAATGGGAAAATGGAAAATGTGCACATTCTTGCCATTTCTGCTCCAATGTAGTACTGTAAGTTTTCCTAGAGTGATTAAGCAAGAAAAAGAAATAAAAGACATCAAAATTTGAAAGGAAAAAGCACAATTATCACGTTTACAGATGATATAATCTTATAAATAGAAAATCTTGAAGAACCAACCAAATAACTGCTAGAACTAATACATTCAGTAGGATGCAGATACAATATTAACTTACAAAATTTAATAGAATTTTAGTACACTAACAATGTATGTGAAAAAGTGAATTACGAAAACAATCTCATTTACTATAGCCTTAAAAATTAACACACTAAGGAACTAATTTATCCAATGAGGCAAAAAAATCAGTACACTGAAAACCATTAAACATTGATGAAGGAAATTGAAAAAGACACAAATATATGGAAAGATATTCCGTGTTCATTTTTTTGGAAAAATTAATATTATTAAGATGTCCATGATAGACAATGCAATCTACAGATACTTTGTAATCTTTATGAAAATTCCAAAGCCTTTTCTTTTCCTCAGAAACAGAAGAAATAGTACTAAAATTCTCCTAAGATTTTTAATAACTAAAGCACTTTTGAGCAAAATAGGAAAAAGTATAGACATCATATTACCTGATTTTAAAATATAATACAAAAGTATGGTAAAAGAAAGACAAATACTTCATGATGTCACTTACTTGTGGAACCTAAAGGAGTTGAACTGAGAACGCTAAGAGTGTTGAAATGGGATAACGTTGGTCCAAGAGTAAAGTCTCAGTAAGAATAGCTTGTGAAGGTCAACTATGGTACCTGTGGTGATGTATTATATGCTTGAAGATTGCTAAGAGAATAGATATTAAATGTTCTTACCTCAAAAAAGATACATATCTCAAGTAACGAATATATAAATTAGCTTGATTTAATTGTTTTGCAATGCGTACATGTATCAAAACATCACACTGTACATCATAGATTTATACAATTTTATTTTGCTATTTCCTGCATATTTTTATAAAGCTAAAAAATTTTAAAGCCAGTGAATTCAAATCAAAATAAATAGACAAAATATAATAATAAAGATAGGACAAAAAATAAAAAAAATACACAAATAATAGAAAAAATTAAGAAATCCATTATTTGAAATTTTTTATATGAAATCTCACCTAGAGGTTATGAGAAAAAGAGAGCGAGCAATAGAATGAAATGAATAGCTGATATGCTAAACCACTCAGATAAATCTTAAAAACATATAGAACAAAATGATCTATAGGAGGTTGAACCAAGTTTGCAAACTTATCCTGGAAAAATTGCTGCATGCCTTATTGCTAAATATCACTGATACCATCTTTGACACACTTCCCTTGGCCATTGGCTCAATTGTAGCAATGAGGTATGTAGCGCATTATCTAGGATGAGTTCACGAACTTAGTTGTCAGACCTTGTATGACAGCTCTGATGGCTGTTCTAGGAAGAGAGTTCCAAAATTACTTTGAAGAGTGGACTAGGTGCTGACTTTAGAGTGTAGCTTCCCAAGGAGGGTACCTCAGTAGTGCTACTCAATAATGGATGTTTCTAAGATGAGTTCACAAATGTAATTGTCCTTCCATGAATACAGGAAGTGTGCATAGGGTGTAGCTTTATTTGCATAAACAACAATAAAGACCTGTGGTCCTAGAACTCAAACAGTAGTTGCCTTTCAGCACAGAGTTGTGCATGGAGTTACTTCCTAGAGTTGTGGAAGGGCTCACTACATTTAATTCACCTGTAGGTTTACATGGGTGGTATTTTCCCCAAACTCATCATACTGTACCTTTGCTACTTGTGTGTTTTATATTATTAATCATGTATCAAATAATGAAAGTAGATAGGACCAATGAATAAAAATAGACATGCTCAGTGAAATCACAAAAGTTACTTAGTTACAGTCAGTTCTGAGTATGGCTTCTGGAGTCTGCTCTCATACCACCGAGTACAAGTGGCATTCAGGTAAAAATGGATCATTTTTGGAGACACCCTGATTGAACACGATTGAACACAGGTTTCTACATAGCTGCTAGACCTTGCTTGTGAAAGTTTAACTCTTTGCTATGGGCAACCTTGCAAACAAAGCTCAAGTCCATCACCTTCTCTTGAGCACAAAGACTGGACTGCCCAGCTGCCCACAGAACAATTCTTTGTACAGCCTACTCAGGTTTGTCAATGTACAATTTCATTGGCCCCAATGTCAACCCCTTTCCACAGGCCAATACTTAAATTATCAAAACATCTTTCATTTATAAGACCATGAACACTTAGTAACACTATTCTGAAATTATGATATTTTCTAGAAATTCATTTTAGTTACCAGTCATGATAAAGAGAATGAGTAAGATATTAGTCATGTCAAAATTGCTATAATTCTCAGGGGATAGAACAGGTCTTCAGAATTTTATACCCTAAGTAATACTTGTTAAATTAACACATCAACTAACTTCCTATGAGCCTAGCCAAGTGATGAATGGTGCTTGACTAGCGATATCGTCTGTACTTTAAAGTGATAATAGATCTCATGAAGACAGTAAAACAAACAATTCTCCAGGCTTAAAATAGACATGACACCCCAGGCACAACATATTATTTGTTCATCAGTGATATAGATCTTTGTCATGGTTCATAAATCACTATTGCAAATAATAAAAATATTTTTCAGTAGCATTTTGACCCTTTCGGATCCCATTCTACATTGTGTTATTTGCCCTTCATAAGAATCCTAAAATCTAAGATGTCAGATATCACCCTCATGGTTCTGGGAGTAAATGAAACCAGAGGGCCCTTAGGTCACTGCCTAACATTACACAGCAGCCCAGAGAAATCCAGGGGCAGGTCCTGAGCCTTCCATTTACTGCTCTAATGCTTTTTCCTTCAGACCAAAGAACAGACCAGACGTCATGAAGGCAACATTTGACTTGCAGGCAATTTTCTGGCTCACAGAGTGTTAGCACTCACTTTTAAATTAGGTGGTGACATTTACATATTTGGAGATTTCATCTAAAAATCTCAATTGTAACCTCTCATAAGTAATTATTTTGGAATACTCATTTTTCACATATCAAAAACGAGTGAGCTGGAACCATAATTACTCATTTACATAGCTTCATGCTTCCACAGTTGCCACAGACCCCACTCACCAGCTCATTCCCCATCCCTCTGATACAATAGCATTGACCTGGATCCCGCAGGATGGACATGTTTGGATCCTGAGTAAGGCTATGACCCATCAGAGAACTAACCTAACACCGTAGCTTTGTCTTTTTTATTTAGCATACTCTATCTTATAGAATTCTCTTGGCTTTTAGGAAACAGCCTGGGAGAATTAACTTCGAAAGCCATGGTTCACTTGGCTCCGTCTCTCCTATTTATTATGATTCTTGCTCAAAACCATTCCTTTTCATACAGCCTATTGCAGTCCAAAATGACCAAACCTGTCCTGACATTAAGAATAGTTACTTCAGAATTAACTCTTGTTACTTATTCTCTGTCTCTTGTTCTGTATCCTTCTCTCTCTCTCTCCCTCTCTATACACACCCACACACACACATATATGAGCATGCTTTACACTATTAATGTAACAAATTCAGGATTAATTTTTAAATCACTAAAATGAAAACCCTTTGAACTAGACATTTACAATCATAGCAGCATTTCGTGGGGGTATATTTTGCATAACACATAAATGAAATCCCTGAACTGCCAAAAAACTGCCATAAAAAAATGTCTCTACCTGGTTTTGTATTTTTTTCTCTCCCCTTCCCCCCATGGTCAGTCCTAGTGCTCCTGAGAGAAACCTGCCCAGGACAAGTTTAAACTAAAGATGAGCAGATTCTCATTTAATTGTTAAATTAACACAGCTTTCTTTCTGAATGACAATGTGGTAGAGAGCCTGATAAGAAAATTCCTATGTCAGAACCAGAATATGGCTTTGTGCAGTAGCTAAACTAATGTTAAGACAAGGTAATAATCAGCCAGTTGGAAGAAGTCCCAATTTCCTTGTGCTATGGGATGGATTGAGGTGTTTAGAATTTAGAGTAGAAATGGTAAAGAAGCTGTACATTAGATGTCCCAGAGAAGACAAAACAATGACTTATTCTTTCTTTTGTCTTTCTTGCTCTACTTACCTCTCCTATTTCTTATGTTCCATTCCTGGTGAATCTTGATAAAATACATTTTCTAGGTAAGTAATTTCTTTTGCTATCAAGTTTCATATCTGTGTGATGTTAGTAAGTAGGTCACTTCCACTGTGCTTTCAGTTGAAAGCACCTCTTTTTCAGCCAAAGAAGATGATAACGCGCAGATCTTACAGAGCTCATTGCTGTACCACTAAGACATTACATTAGAAAACAAATCCGCCATCCTTTCCTGCAGCCTCCTACCCCTCCAGAGTCTAACATACACACTTGTTTGCCTTCTCAGGACACATGTGCCTTGAACCATTTTGCTTTCACAGTTTATAAACTTTTTCCTCCCAGCTTCTCTTCCTTCCCTTTCAGCATGGAACCCAAGGTCATAGCCTTGGTTGATTCCCACAGGCAGTGTTTCTTCTAGTCTTTCAGATACACTGACCTTAAACTCCAACTTCTGTCTCACAGTAGCTGTAGATCTTGCCTCTTAGGCCACTGAGCACAAGTGTGGAAAATAATCGTAAACTTTCTGGATGGATGAACTCTCTGGGTCTAGAATTAGCTGACTTGTCTGGGCCACTCTGCATAACTTCTGTTTTTGTTGTTGTTTTCTTAACCATCACTTGCCTCCTGGTTCACAATTCTGTTTGGTTTCCTGAACAATGGACAGCATCATCTCTTAAGTTTCCAGAGTGAGACAGAGGATTTGGGTAATTCCCCTCAACTCCAACCCCTTGCATTTAAATCCCCCTGCTTTCTCACTGCTTTTACTTTATATAAGTATGTGTGTGCACACATGTAATAACTAATTTTTTAAGAAAATCAGAATATTAGAGAATATATGCAAAGGATATGTTTCTCATTATAAGTTACACTAAGAATTTTTCAGAACTGACTCCAGATTTATCTTTATTTGGGTCTACACAGCAAGGAACAAAAAAAAAAAAAATCTGTGCACATTTTGATTCTGTAAAAAATAAATATGCTTCCTCACTCTATTTCAGAGCAATTATTAAGGTATTGTGGCCCTTCAAAATCTAGTCCAATTGTTTTTAGAATGTACTTTGCACTGTGTTTAATGATGCAGACTTGGATTCAAAGGCATTTAGGAGGTATGTGGAAGTGCCCAGAATCTGTGGCTCCCCAAATCTAAGTGCCCCACTTTTGGGTGTGTGACTTCTAAAAAGTAAAATAATTAGGTTTAAATTAAATTAAATACATTAAAGGGAAGTTTCACCAACAATCTACTCCTGTGTAATTACAGCCACTACTAACATATAAAACATTTCACCACTCTAGAAAGTTTCCTTTATTTCTTTGCAGTCATGACAAAACCTAGTCCTAGGTAACCATGGATTTCTTTTCTTCCCTACAGCTTAGTTTTGCCAGTTGCATGAAAGTTGAATCATGCGATACGTACTTCTTTATTTCCAGTTTCTTCACTCAGAAAAATGTTTTTGAGATTGATTTGTGTTGCTGTACCAATAATTCTCCCCTTTTTGTTGTTGAGTAGTATTCTCATGAAAGGAGATAGATTTGTGTGTGTGTGTGTGTGTACACTGCAAATATAGTTTGTGTGTGTGTGTGTAACTTTCTGAAGAAAGCATGTTCATGGCTTTTTCATCAAATCCTTAGAAATGCATGCTAGCTCAAAATATAACTATTACTGCTTTAGGGAAACCTCATAGGTCCCATCCCCCCTTTTATTGCTGGGAGAAGACTTTTGCTATCAATCACCAACAAAATGATGTCCTTTGTGGAACACAGGTAGCCCACTGTCCTAGTTAATGGAGTTTTATTTATTTATATATTTTTTTCTTAAATCATAACTTTGTACATTGATGAATTAATGGGGTTCATAACTTTGTACATTGATGCATTAATGGGGTTCAGTGTACTGCTTTGATATATAATGTGAAATGCTTACATTGAATAAGTAACACATCCATCACAATTATACTCATTTCTTAATAGTTTTGAAATAGTTATACTCATTTCTCATTTCTTAATAGTGATCATCACATCGTGCACATTAGGAGAGGTCCCCCCAAAATCCTCTTGCCTCCCATATCCCCCCTTCTGTCCCCTCTTTCTCCTCTTCCCTTCTACTTTCTGAACTATAGTTATGTTTTGCCATTCATATGAATGTGTAGGTGATTATATATTGATTTCATAGGAGTATTGAGTACATTGGATACTTTTCTTTCCATTCTGGAGATACTTTACTAAGAAGAATGTGTCCCAGATCCATTCAGATAACCATAAAAGATGTGAAGTTTCCATCTTTTTTTATAGCTGCACAGTTCCATGGTATACATATCCCACAATTTGTTAATCCATCCATGAGTCGATGGGCACTTAGGCTGTTTCCATGTCTTAGCTATTATGAATTGGACTGCAATAAACATTCTGGTGCAAGTGTCTTTGTTGTAAAACAAATGTTGATCATCTAGGTATATGCTTAGTAGAGGAATTGCAGGATCACATGGTAGGTCTACTTTTACTTCCTTGAGTGTTCTCAAAACTTCTTTCCAAAAACATCATATTAGCTTGCATTCCCACCAGCAGTGTAGAAGTGTTCCCTACTCTCCACGTTCACGTCAACGTTCATAGTTTGGGGATTTTGTGATGTGGGCTAATCTTACTAGAGTTCAATGATATCTCAAAGTGGTTTTGATTTGTATTTCTCTGATGATTAAGGATGATGAGTATTTTTTCATGTGTTTGTAGGCCATGCGGCTATTTTCATCAGAGAAGTTTCTGTTCAAGTCTCTTGCCCACATACAAATGGGGTTATTTGTTCTTTTCTTATTGATTAGTTTGAGGCCTCTGTGGATTCTAGTTATCAGACCTTTGTCAGAAGCATAACCTAAAAAAATCTTCTCCCATTCTGAAGGTTGGCTTTTTGCTTTACTTACTGTGCTCTTGGCTGTGCAAAAGTTTTTTAGATTGGTAAGATCCCAGTAATGTATTTTTGGTATTGCTTCAATTGCCTGGGGGGAGGGGTCCTCCTCATAAAATATTCTCCCATGCCAATTTCTTCAAGTGTTCTCCCTGTACTCTCTTCTAGTATTTTTATAGTTTTATGTTTTACGTTTCAATCTTTTATCCAGTGAGAATCAATTTTTGTTAATGGTGAAGGTGGGTGTCCAGTTTTAGTCTTCTACAGATCGCCAGCCAGTTCACCAAGCACCATTTGTTAAATAGGAAGTTATTTTTGATGGGCTTGTCAAAGATCAAATGATGATAAGTAGCTGGGTTCATCTCTCAGTTTCTATTATGTTCCATAAATCTACCTCTCTGTTTTTGTGCCAATACCATGCTGTTTTGATCACTATTGATTCACAGGATAGCCTGAAGTCTGGTAATGTGATACCTCCTGATTTTTTCTTATTTCTGATTCCATATAAAACAAAGTACTATTTTTTCAAGTTCAAGTTCTTTAAAGTATGAAAATGATGTTTTAATAGGGATTGCATTAAATCTGTAGATTGATTTGGGAAGTATGGACATTTTAATAATGTTGATTCTTCCCAGCCATGAGCATGGTATTTTTTCCCATTTGTCAACATCTTCAGCTATTTCTTTTCTCAGAGTTTTATAGTTCTCTTCATAAAGATCTTTCACCTCCTTTGTTAGATAAATTCCCAGATATTTCATCTTCTTTGCTGCTACTGTAAAAGGAATAGAGTCCTTGACTATATTTTCAGATTGACTATTGTTGGCATATATAAAAGCTACTGATTTGTGAGTATTGATTTTGTATCCTGAGATGCTGCTGTATTCCTTGATCACTTCAAAGAGTTTTGAAGTTGAGTCCTGGGATTTTCCAGGTATAGTATCACATCATCAGTGAAGAGTGAGAGTTTGATCTCCTCTGACCCTATTTGGATACCCTTGATCACCTTCTCTTGCCTGATTGAGGTGGCTAAGACTTCCATTACTATGTTGAATAGCAGTGGAGACAGTGGACATGCTTGCCTTGTTTCCTGATATGAATGGAAATGTTTTCAATTTTACTCTGTTCAGTATGATATTGGCTGTGTGTTTGCTGTAGATGGCCTCTATCAGTTTAACAGATGTCCCTTCTATGCCTATTTTCTTAAGTGTTCAGATCATTAAAGGATGCTGGATATTATCAAAAGCTTTTTCTGCATCAATTGAGAGAGTCATATGGCCTTTGTTTTTTATTTTATTGATGTAATGTATTATAGTTATAGATTTGTGTATGTTGAACCAACCCTGTAACCCTAGAATGAAACCAACTTGAGCATTGTGTAGAATTTTTTTGATGTGTTGTTGAATTCTGTTTGCTAAAATCTTATTGAATATTTTTGCCTAGATACTCATTAATGAGATTGGTCTATAATTTTATTTCTTTGTTGGATCCTTTCCTGGTTTGGGTATCAGGGTGTTATTTTCTTCTTAGAATGTGTTGGGAAATATTCCTTATTTGTCTATGCTTTGGAAAAGGTTGTATAATTTGGGTACTAGGTCCCCTTGAAAGGTTTGATAGAATTTGGATGTGAAGCCATCTGGCCTTGGACTTTTCTTTTTTGGGAGATTTCATATCATTTATGCTATTTCAGTGATTGATATAGGTCTATTCAAGATTTCTAATTCTTTCTGGTTGAGTCTAGGAAGGCAGTGAGCTTCCAGGTATTCATCCATTTTCTTCAGATTTTCATATTTCTGGGAATAGAGATTTTTGTAGTAATCATTGAGGGTCTATTGAATTTCAGAGGCGTCTGTTATTTCGCCTTTCTCATTTCTGATAGATGATATTAGAGATTTTACTTTTCTATTTCCGGTTAGGTTGGCCAAAGTTTTATCAATATTATTAATATTTTCAAAAAAACCAACTTTTTGTTTTTGATCTTCTGAATGCTTCTTTTGTTTTCAATTTCATTTAATTATGCCTTAATTTTAGTTATTTCTTTTCTTCTGCTGGATTTGGGGTTAGAGTGTTCTTCCTTTTACAGTTGCTTGAGATGATCTATTAAGTTGTTGG
Source organism: Galagoides demidoff (assembly GCA_963574575.1). Lineage (NCBI taxonomy): Eukaryota > Metazoa > Chordata > Mammalia > Primates > Galagidae > Galagoides > Galagoides demidoff. Next base: position 24,138 of record CAUYQV010081842.1, read on the forward strand.
CTTCCTCTCTTTCTGTTTTCTTGATGAAGGCTTCCAATGCTATAAATTTCCCTCTGAGGACTGCCTTTGCAGTATCCCACAGGTTTCATCATTATCATTTTGTTCCAAACATTTGAAGATTTCCTTCTTAACCTCATCTATGACCCAGCTATCATGCAGCCTAAGATTATTTAGTTTCCATGACTTTGTTTGAGTATGAAGATTCCTGTTGCTGTTGAGTTCAACTTTTATCCCATTGTGGTCTGGGAAGATACAAGGAATAATTTCTATACTTTTAAATTTGCTGAGGTTAGATTTGTGTCCTAGTATATGATCTAATTTGGAGAATGACACGTAGGCTGATGAGAAGAATGTATGTTCAATTTTATTAGGATGAAATGTTCTGTAGAGGTCTGTATAGTCCATTTGTTTTGGGTCATGTTTAAGTCTAATATTTCTTTGTTTAGTTTCTTCTTGGAGGATTTATCCAAAACTATCAAAAGGGTGTTAAAATCTCTAACCACTATAGTGCAGGAAGATATCAAGTTGTTCATATCCATTAGGGTTTGTGTTATGAATTGAGAAGCATTCTGGTAGGGTGCATAAATGTTAATTATCAAAATCTCTTCATGTTGGATGTTTCCCTTGACAAATATGTAGTAACCATCCTTATCTTTATCTTTGTTGATTTAAAGCTAATTATATCTGCAACTAAAATTGCAACCCCTGCTTTTGTTCTGGTTTTCATTTGCTTGTATTATAGAAGTCCATCCCTTCACCCTGAGTCTATTTGTATCCTTTGAGGTAATGTGAGAGTCTTATATACAGAGATATCTGCTCTGAGTTTATGTATCCAGCCAGCCACCCTATGCCTCTTTAGAAGACAAGTTAAACAATTCACGTTAATTGATAGAATTGATAAGCTGGTTGTGTTTTGGGTGTCATGATTTTGTGGACATTTTTAATACTTTCACTACTGTGGATGTTGTGTTTTGTTCAAAAATTTCTGAGAGAGCTTACTTTAGAGATGGACTTGTGCTGGTCATTGTGGAGAATGGGTCTGAGAATATCTTGTAGAGCTGGTTTAGTTATGGCAAATTTCTTCAACATTTGTATGTCATTAAAGTATTTGATTTCTCCATCACAAATGAATCTCAGTTTAGCTGGATACAGGATCCTGGGTTGGAAGTCATTTTGTTTTAGGAGATTGGAGGTCAATGACCATCCTCTTCTGACTTAAAATGTTTTGGCTGAGAGGTCTACAGTCATTCTTATATTTCTCCCTTTGTAGGTGATGCTTTTCTTATGTCTGGCTGCTTGCGGAATTTTCTCCTTCATCTTAACTTTGGCACAGCTAATCACAAATGTGTCTAGGAGAGGCTTGATTTGGATTGAGTCTCTCTGGGGTTCTGAAACTGTATGCTATCTGAAATTATATATCTCTTGCAATACTTGGGAATTTCTCCTCCAAAATCTCTTGGAGTAGAGCATCTGTACGTTTAAGACCATCTTCTTCTTCAGGAATTCCTATAAGATGAATGTTTGATCTTTTGGTGTGATCCCCCAACTCTCTCAGGGAATGGTCAGTTTTTGCTCTCCATTCTTCTGCCTCTTTGAGCATTTGGGGACATTCAAAAGCTTTGTCTTCAGCTCAGAGATATTTTCTTCTGCCTGGTCAGTTCTATTACTGAGGGATTCTTCTACTGTATTTCGGAGCTACTCAACTAACTTTCATTTCCTTGAGCTCTGCTATCTCTTTTCTCATTATGTCCATATCTTTGGTGACTTGGTCTTTGAATTCATTAATTTCTTCAGATAACTTTAGAACTACCCTTTGGAATTAACTTTCCATTTTTTCTTCAATTCTATTTATCTTATTTGCCATCCATATTCTGAATTCAACTTCTGACATTTCTGCCATTTGTCTATGCATGGCATCTTCAGTTGTATCTCCTTTGTCATTTCATGGGTGGGGGTGACCTACTCTGGTTATTCATATTGCCAGAGTTCTTCTGTTTGGTCCTCACCATGTTTATTTTCTACCATTTGGTTATTAGAATTGGTAGGATAAGATTGAATTGGGGTTCCCAAGTAGTAGAGATAGCTCCTTACCAAAGCACTGGGCTTGTGTAATTGTGGCTTATTTCCTACAACCTTACAAAGGCCTCTTTAAGAATTTTGGCCGGAGACTCTGAGGACCTACATGGTAAGATAGCGTAAGCTAGCTCTGCTTTGATATCAGCCAACCTCTACCCTACCCTAAGAAACCACAGTATAAGGTTTAAATCTCAACTGTAAAAAGATATAAACAGCTGCAGTGCCCAGCCCCCACCCTTCAGTTCTTTTTGGCTATGGAACTTCTAAGGTCAACCTCAGAATTTCCTCAAGTGGACAGCCCCAGACATGAGTTCCAATTAAATTATCTCAGATAGTGCACACCCTGCTCAACAGAGAGGGATTCAAGAGTCTCCAACAGCAAAATTGGAACCAGGGATCCACACCCCCACCTGCCAGACTCAGTCCACACTGTTGTCTGCTTCTCTGCTCACAGGCCCAGTATGACAGGGGCCATACCCCTGCCCACTGGTTTCAGTCCATATCCAGCTAGCCTCTGTTTGCCAGATCAGTTAGTCAGGTACTACACTACACCTACCAGTTTCAGTCCACTGCCTGGCAAGTCTCTTTTCCCAGGCTCTGTTGGAGTCAGGGCACTGTGCCCCACCTGCAGCTCTTAGTCCTCACCCAGTAAGCCTCTGCTCACCAGCCCCCACCAGAGACAGGGGACCATGCCCTTGCCCTCAGGTTTTGGTTCACACGCCTCTGCTCCCTGGACCAGTGGGGGCTAGGGACCAGCCCTGTCTGCAGAACTCAGTCCACACGGGGCAACCACTCTCTGACTGTGGGTGCCATCAGAGCCTGGGGTTTTGCACCCCATCCTTCAAAACACAGCCCAAACCAAGCATCAACACTACCACAGGCCAAGCAAAGTCATAAGTAGGAGACTCTTCCTCCTCCCATTGAGCATCCCTTTCTTCCCACACCCTATTTCTTCCATGTTAGTCACAGATTTTGTCCTGATGGTTGGATGTCCACACTGTGACCAGATCTCTCAAGAAAAGACCAAACACTCTGGGCTCTGCAGGGAGCAGAACTTCAGCCCACCAGGTGAAGGGGAAGGGTGGACTGAGAGTTTGGACTTATGGGATATCTGTCCCATTTTATCTGTCCCATAAAATATCTGTCTAATTTTATGCCTGGCAGGGTAATGTCTAGGTTCAAAAGTGGGACCTCCCTAGAGAAAGAGACCTGGTGTTTAGGGGCTCTCTCCAATGAGGTAAAATGAGAGGTCTTTTATTCCCGATGGCTTGCAGATAGCCTGCATTGGGCCTCCTGCTTGAAGGAGGGTTCTCCTGTCCTCTAGTCGTAGGCTTTGTACCTATAATTTGTTTTCTTGAATGCTCTTCCTTGGAGATACAGCTAGCCAAACTTCTTTCTTGACTCAGCTCCCCACCTCCCCACCATTGGCTTCATAGAGTCTGATTCCATCCAGTTTTTCTCCCTCTGGTCAGGAGCCTCTGTGGAGGGTTGCTACCAGTCGGCCATCTTCCCAGAATTCCCTTCATTAATGGAGTTTTAATTGGCAAAAATAGTTTACAAAAACAACTGATTGGAATATTTATTTGTCTCATTTTTTTTTTCTTTTTTATATCTCTATCTTCCATACCTCACTTAGGATGCAAAATTCCATTTGGAAGGCCATCCTCTACTCCAAACTTTGGAGAGTTAACTAGAATTAATTAAAGGCCAGGAGTCAGGTTCATAGAGTTTAGCAAGTTTCTTAAACCTCTCTTAAGCTTTTGAGATAACTGATGAAAACCATCCTTGAAAATTTACATTATTAGCCATGTTAACACATTAGCAAAAATTATATTAAGAAGAATTAAAGGCCAGGAGGCTAATTTTAAACTGAGAATTTTTCTTCAATAAAAATTTCCTTGAAGAGTTAAATGAATGTGAATACTGCTACCTGTCAACTGTCAAGGAATTAACAATATGAGATGACCTAGCAATCATGTATTATAAGGCCATATATTGATAGAAAATAAATACAAAGACTGGAAATATTCTGTGCTCATTAAATAAAATTTCTTCTTCCTAACCCATAAAAGACAGCATTTTTGTAAACATATACAGGGTGGCCACAAAGTTTGTGTGTGATTTAAATAATGTGCAATGAAAAGTTCATAAATAAACTTTATGGCTGTTTTGTATATAATACATACATACTGTATATAAAGCAATTATCAATTGAAATTAGCATCTCTGAATTTCTAAGTCACTATTAATATTTTAAAATATTTAAATATATTCCCCTAAGGTTGGAAATTAAGCCTAACAAAAATTGCCTGACATAGTAAAAGACAGCTGAGACATTTTTTATTTACCTTCAGAACTATGATTGATTCCATTAAAACTTAGTAAGATCATCTATAACTGAAAATAAAATAGAATAAAACTTACCCATCAACTGTTTTGCCTTCACTTGTTAATTTTAATATTGAGAATGCTTCCTTTTAGAAATAAATATGTATTTTTGTTGATATCCTTCCAAGGATTTATTTGCTCTTTCATCTTACATGTGAAAAAAGGTTTAAGGAACGTATAATATATTCAAGAAGGAATTTAAATGATGTCTTAAATTTTTCTTCTCTATAAGTGCATTTATCTTTCATTCTAAGTCTTTATTACTATTTGATTTGCACTAGTTTGTCCTGATATTTCTTCAGAATTCACTTTTGATGTTGATATGTTTATTAAAATTTCTATTTCTGACTCTAAATTGAGTAATCTAGATTTGAAGGTGAAACAAAGCTCTCATTCCACAGTGCTTACAGCTACTAAAGATGTGATTGTACAAAGCATAAAACATAAAGTATTTAGGTCTTTACAGTTTTTGCAATATGATGAACTGATTTTGTACAGTTGCTGTAATATCAAGCTGTGAATATTATTGAATATCAGAAGCACAGTATCTGATACAGTTACCTGGGTTGTTTAATGGCAATCTTCTCCTGTCTTTGAAAGAGTACATTATTTTTCAGCATGCAAAGGCTACTCTAATTAAAATCATTAGTTCATACAGTCTTCAGGTATCATATTTTTTAAACACCACTAAGAAGGGTAATGATGTTAATATCAAATATTTAAATTATATGTATGGCCAATTCATCTTAAAAAATACTATTAGAAATTCTATCAAGATTAAATACCAACCTCAAATATTCAAAATGAAGTATGTCTTAAAATTTAGGAATATTGCTCCTGTTTTTCTTAATGTTAGGTCATTAAACTTTTTTTTTTGGCTGGGGCTGAGTTTGAACCCACCACCTCTGGCATATGGGGCCAGCGCCCTACTCCTTTGAGCCATAGGTGCCACCCTCAAACAAATTAAAATGAAATATGCCCCTAAATATTCAAGTGGTCTTTCAATAATCAAATAAGTTAATTTTACCTCCAAAGAATAATGTTTACCTTTGTTTTAGCTCTGTGCTATTCTTTTTATTTAATTATTAGTGTCCACACCTAATGCCTTTGTAAATAACTAATAATTTTAACACCATAAATTTTTTCTAATTTAAATGGATGTAGAGAAAATTGAGCCCTGACCTTTAGCCTGAGACTTGCTTCCTGCTTGAGAGACCTAGAGAATCATGAGAACCACATGGGAGTTGTGTGGGTGCAGGAGACCAGAAAAACTGGCCTCCAAGAGAAAGAATGTATCTGTAAGGTGTGGCTGTAATAATTATGGTAAAGATTCTCTAAATTCCAAAGGTCTTTTGATGCTGGCAGCAGAGGTTGTGCCTAAGGTCTACGGTTTCGCAAAAACAAAAATGGAGACGTTCTATCTGACCTTCTCCACGTCCTCCCTAATCAGTGCTAATAATGTCAGACAAGCAGCTTTTGTCTACATCTTCCTGTTTCATGATAGTAAATACTGGACTCTAGGAGAGCTCCTCCCAGCGTTCCTCAGTCCCCCAACACAGTCTGTGTCAAGCCTCTTTATTCCTCACGACAAGAGCCCCTCTTCTGGTGACACCAAACCCCTTCAAATGAATAAGAAATGATTTTTTAAAACATAATGGGATTTTTTTTTTAACTTTTCCTATTTCCTCACCTTAGATGAAAAACAAACCTGAGAATAATAGGTGGCGAGTTTCTCCCAAATTTCAGACAAGTCTTAAAGAAATGGAAATTTAGCTCATCAACCCTTAGTGTTTCAAAGGGAAAAATAGGAGATCAACTTGAGGACAGAGTTATCTGAAAAATCGGTATGCTGTGCTTCCTTTATCTATTTTGGCGACTACCATATCAAGTCGTCTGACTTTATAACCACATGCCATCATCCATTTAGGGAACACAGCAATACTGATAGTTGTTTATCTACAAAATACCAACCAAAGTAAATGTATGGTTTGAGTGAGAATATGAAACTCTGCCAGAAAAAAAGTTCCAGAAGCTAAAGTAAGATAAAGTCAGCTACATAAAACTTCACTTTTTTTTTTTTTTTTTTCTTTTTTGAAACAGAGTCTTACTTAGTCGCCCTGTGTAGATTACTGTGGCTTCACAGCTCACAGCAACCTCAAACTCTTGGGCTCAGGTGAGCCTTTTGCCCCCACCTCCTGAGGAGCTGGAAGTACAGGCCTGCATCCATGCCCAGCTATACTTTCTATTTTTGGTGGATAAAGGGTGGTCTAGAACACCTGAGCTCAAGCAATCAACCTGCTGTGGTCCCCAGAATGCTGGATTACAGGCATGAGCCACCGGGCCCCACCTTTACTATTTTTCATCAGTGTCTATCCCGGTTCTCATGTTGTCATCTGACAAATGTTGGCCAGGACTGCCTGAGTTTGTATGGAGAGGAAAAATGTATTAAACTGAATAAGAGATGTAATTGTTGAACTCACATTTTAAAAAAGAACTATTTCTTAATATCTAAAAGTGAACAAAAAAGTCCTACAATTTGCATGAAATAGTGCCCTAGTGTTGGACAAGGAAATCTGTCAGCCTATTTTAAAGCCACTGATAAAAAGATATAAAACCACTTTCTGCATTACAGCCTGTCGAGTCCAATCTATTCAATAATTTTTATCATGAAAAGAATGATGAGACCAGTAGAAAAGTTCTTATGAAACCTACTTCAAATAATAAACAGCTGAAACCCAAAGGAGCCCCGCCTATGACAGTGCTGTCATTCAGTCCTCGAGTGATAGGACTTAGAGAAGAATCGAAGCCCAGCCATTAAAGTGAGCACATCCAGATAGGAGCAGAAGCTGATGAAGTCAGGGAGGAAATGCAGAATAATACAACTTAGTCATGCTGTGCAATTTGAAAGGAATTCTCTGGACGGGTAAGAATCTATGCTCATCTTCACCGCCTTTCACTCCTTCCTCTCGTAGACAAGGCCCTGAGCAGGGTGATATTAATGGGCTTAAACCTTCCTTTTAAGTGTGGGACTTGAGAAACCCCTGAAAAAGAGAGATTAGGAAATCTCCTCAGCTCATTTTCAGGTGAGGTTAATGCTAGTCCTAGTTCAAAAATCTGAAGTTAATAAACTGGACCAAGGTTCTTCATTCACAGCAGGGTTCTTCATTCTCACTGCTGTCATCTACCAGGCTCCACTTCCCCAGCCTCTGTCTGCGAACAGGTCAGTGAGGCTGCCTGTCTTTGAACTGGTGCACAAACCTTTGAGTAGTTACTGATGGCTTCTCTGTTCCTTCCATATTCCCTCAATCATTGCAAACCAATGTATAGATGTCATTTACTTCTTTGGCACGTCTCTTAGATTTTTTGTGTGCATCTAATCCTCCATAAACGTTCCCTCTATCCTGTTTGGCAAAGTTAGCATGTCTATTTTGTGCCCCTACTGGCTTGCATGTGAGTTATTTATTAATCATCTTTTTAGGAGAGCTTACAGGGGAAAATCCAAAATAAGGTGCTCACAAATAGCATATAAAAATGCACACGTGCACTCAAGTGCAAAGAACTCACACGAGAAATAAGCATACCTTTGAATTCCTAAATAAATAATACTGATTCATCTTATGAACATGCTAACATAACACTTTTTTCAATATTGTTTTAACTTTTTTCTTATTTGTTGCAAATATTCTCAAGGTGGTATAAGAAAGGAATATTCTAATTTTTTGAGAATGAATTGTGTGTTTGCCTCTTCTCTTGGCTGTTGCATTTCGTGTTTTTATCTAAATGTTCTGGTCACTCCTTTTATATTTAATTTTCAAGAACACGATAATAAAAATGTGAAATTCTTCCAGCACAGTCCTGGGCACTGTCTTCTTACAGTCTGTTGCCTTCACGCATGTATAATCTCATTCACAAGCAGCCTTCAATATCTAACCATGATCAGATAATTAGCATTGATAGTATCTTTAGCTCAGATGTTTCCTCTAAACTCCAAACCCGTATGTCTAACCACGCATCTCAGAGGAATCTCAAACTCAATTTAAAGTACTCTGCTTCCACATGTGTTTCTTCAGTGAGAACTGAGTCATACAAAATTGTCATATGGGACGTGATGTTAAGTGTTAATGGGAAAGTCACATTGGTTCATGTGTGATGCTTCCCAGCATGATATGCTCGAAGCCATCAGTAACAAGATACTGTGTATTTCAAAAATGAAAAAGAAAGCTTGAGTGATACATGAAGGTATTCAGCAAAAGCTGAAAATTCTATAAAAGAGCAAGTAATAGCTGGCTTGGTCGTTTTAAGAATCACTAAACTTTTCACAGCATTAAGCTTTTAGTAGATCTGTGAATACAGATTAAGATAGCTTTAAAAATCATTCAAGGTCAACAGCATGTGAGAAATGGCAAAGGAAGTAGAACAGATTTTGCCAGACTTCTTTCCTAAGAACTTTCAAAAAAACAGTAAAAGGTTTGGGACAAAATGAGATAGTAAATAACTATATTAAATCGGTGAATACAGCAGTAATTGCTAAAATACTTCACAATAGAATAATATTAAAATGTCTTGGTCTGTAGTTGGAAGATGAGTTGGAATATTACAGATAGGTAGTATTGCCAAAGACTAGGCTCAAAGGATAATACAATAATTTTCCAGTAATGAAAAGGCAAGAGTAAGGTGTGACACTAAAGCCTGTGATAGGTAATAAAAACAAAATGGTACATCAAAATATGACCATATTTTCAAAGTTTCTAGATAGAGACATTTTTACTTGATATTAGAAAGAAAAAAACTTAAGCATAGTGGAATTTGAGTTCAATTATAGCATTTGTAATATGGTGCTCTTACACCACAGACTTGCTTATGTCTTAGCCCCAAACTAATGTCTTGCCTAATTTTCCTTCAGCTTCAGATAACCAGTTTCACGGTTGCATTAAAAAAATTAACTACGTGTATATAAAATATATTTCTCCTTGGCCCTTAGGACTGTGCTAGTTGCTTTATTAAATACACTAATATTTCTTTTCCCTCTGGCATCCTTCAGGCTACGTCACGTAAGTGAATTTGTCAGTGTGATTAGCGTTTGGAAAATACATAGGAAGGTTCTATTCATACGTGAATAAATGAATATTTTGGAAAACCACACAAATGGAGAGTAAGATATTATTAACCCCTAGTTAAGGAATATCTGTCCTTCTTTTTTCTGAAATCACAGTCCAGGGTAGGTATAGGTGTTTTACAAAGTATACAACCAGACATTGCCATGCTAGCAAAGCCTCTAGGTTTCCTTGAAAAATATTTTAGGAATAGAACATAGTTACTGTCACAAGTGAATTTAGAGCATGGTCAAATGACTCACACACACAAATGGAGATTTCACTTCTGCACTGGCTCTTAACTACGTTTTGTTTCCAATGCACTGGGGCTGTGTCTTTTTCTCCTCCACATCTCTCTCTTAAAACCCTGGATCATTACAATAAATCTATTCCTTTTCTTGTTTTATACTCTTTTGCTCATTAGATTACATGATAAATGATATTATTCATTATAATACCAGGATATAATTATCTAACCATGGAATAGGTATTTTTACGGTGTAATAGCATTGAGCCGCCTTCTCCAAATTTTGAAGGCAATGAATTAAAGACAGGCTACCCTGACCTTAAAGACATCTCATGCATTCGAAAGCTCTACACTCTATTGTCAAGAGAATAAAAACTTCAGAGAAAAGGAATGTATGGCAGCATAGGATTTATGGACATCACATGAATTTATTTCTGTTCAATTAAATAATCTACTTTTTCTAATGTATCCATAGAATTTGCTCATTTTCAGCACTCTAGAACATATACAAGAAAGTTAACTATTTATCTGAAGCAGGTAGTAAAGTAACACTTTATACATGGACCACTGAAGATAGGGATATGGTAAATTATGCCATACTCTAAAAGGGGTTGATAACATGACATTCGCTGGCAATTTGTTCCAGACATGGGAAAATCTTTTGGTCCTTGAGAAAGACCTGCCCTGGAAACAAGGGTTAGAGTATTCATAAGAACAGAGTGTTCATTTTCTGCTCATTGAAATAAAATAAATAGGTCTTTCTTTTCTCCTTTCTCCTAGTAGTAAATCCACACAGACATATGAACTGAACATGCCTGTGTTTCTTGGTGAAGATTGGTATGAATTACTTAGCTACTCATGAACAATTGGGTAAATTATCTAGTAATGGGAAATTAATATACGCGCTGTGCTGTTTAGTGAGTATCTTAGCTACTAATTTGAAGGCTTCACTTTGAGACAAGAAAACAGAGACGCATTTTAAGACCCTCCCTCTCCCATCTTTCTCTATTTGCTACATTTCTTTCTTTATTAATTGGCACATAGGTTTTGTGTGTGTGTGTGAATGAGAGAATGCTAATATTCAGAGGGTGTCAAAGAATGAACATTTTAAGAAAGGAAAAATATTGAGATATTAATATTGAGTATTAAAATTATAATACTCAAGTCACAATTGACTTCTGCAATTACAAGAGGTGCTCAAACGTGACTTCTATGTACCTTTGGGTGTTGGTGTATGATGACTATTGTTAGTTTAATTTCGTTTTTCTTTCCTTTTCCTATTGTGTACGCACTTTTTGGCGCCCCTGAATTTGCAGTTCTATGCTCATAAAGAATATTACCACTTAATATCTCTGTTAAGGGGAGCATTTCCACTGCTTTCCACCTGGGCACATGCGTGCTTCCTTCTGGACATTTCCCTAACCTTCATATGAAGATCTATAAGATTGTGCCACATCGGATCACCCACAGAATGCCCGTGTATCACTCAGGCAGCTGCTCACATTTAAAAGTTCCAGTTGTTATCTCTTTATCCTCAATTTTGCCTTGACCACATTGCCTATCATTCGCACAAGTATGTTCTTAATATAGCTTTCTTCCTTTTACAGTTAGTAGTCTACTTCTTGCCTCTAACCACATTCTTTATCTTCCCATTTTCACCTTACACTTTGCATTGTTTCCTTGAAATGTGTGAGTAAAACATCAAACAATTCTTTGATTGTTTTTTGCATGTCTTAGCTAATAAAATGTTATAGGGTAATGGAAATCGGTGAAAAAATATACAACGTAGGCTTACATTTATCATCTTTGCTAGATTTATCTTAAGAACAGGACCTAGGTCTGGTACTCATTGTACGGACCTGTACATCTCTTGAAACATAAATTAGAAGTTTAATACGTAGATCTGGTTGTTCTACTAACTTTCCATTTTGTGTGATTATATGTATGATCATTTTTGGCCCCACAAGTTGTTAAAAAATTAATAAGATAACAGAACAGTGTGTTAAAAGGCCTAGAGGAGAAAACTGTAAAAGAATAAAAGAGAGAAAATATGGGATGAAGAAAGTGTTTTATTAACCAAAATTATTTAGAATGAGACATATGGAAAATCCACCACTGACCTAGTTTCTCCACTTCTATTTTTTTCTTCAGTTGAGTCTACATCATCCTGCCTTCCAGAGAACTTTAATGCTTTAATTAGCTTATTCTTAGTTATCACCTTCAAAGTTTCATGAGCTCTCTCTCTCCTACATATAGCCATATTTTTATTTCTCATTGCTAGTCAGTGGAAAATCTTTTCCATACTTCTAATTAACAAACACAGTAGTCTAGATTTAATTATAATTCTTAAATAATATTTAAGCAACTTATAAACAGTTCTAGGTACTAAATATATTTAGCTGTTATTATTTTCTTCCAGAAATGTACATTTTTCTGACCCAGACAAACTCACACAAGTTCTATATTAAGTTATGTCCTTCTTAACCTCCCTGCCTGAGGACTGGATTGCATCCAACTCATAAGGATCATAGAAATCTTTTAATCGAAACAAAGATAATACAATGAAAATGATATACGTGTATTCTTTTCCATATTGATTTTAAGACCAAGTCATTTTAACTTGGCATGTTGATAATTTTTACAGCAACATATTTTAAATGTGTTATCAAGTTTGTACAATGATTCTATGCAAATTTTATATTTTAAATAATATTATTTATGAACACTAAAGTGTTGAATTATACACACTAATATGTTGTACTTTGAGTACTTTTAAATGGCTTATTCTTTTATTCAGTTAAGGTCTTTCAAAATGACTGTGACTTACTAGCAAATGAATTGAAGCAAAGATTAAAATATCTAATGATGACGAATTGCAAAAAGGATAGTTAGGTAGGAATATGATCTAGAATACTCTTGAATCAATTGCTCAATATTTTATATAATGTTACTGACAATGAAATCATGAAAGTAGAAAGTATAAAATATTAGAAAATTGCATCTATACAATTGTATATATTGTATCTTATATGTATACAATGTATATTGTCCATTGTATCTATAGCACAGTTTTAGTCATTAATAACTAAGTAACCTTTTAAAATTCCTATTTGTATTACTTAACTAATACTGCATAATAAACACTTCAAAATTTAAAACAATAACTGTATTTAGTTCATTCTGAGTGTTGGTAATTTGGCTGTGGCTTTGCTGGGAAGTTCTGCTATTCTCAGAGGTGCCCACTCACTCGTGGATGTGCGGTCAGTGTCTTGGTCCTGTCTTTCTGAGTCATTCCCATTCTGAATCTTTCCTCTACTGCAATAGGTTAAAAAATGTGGTATTTCTTGAACAAGTTATTCTGGTGGATGGAATTTTTTTCCTGCCTCAGCATTTAACACCTCCCATAGCCCTATGGGTTGTGTATGTGTTCCTCATTTCAATCACATCTGGGACAAATGACAACAATATTTAAACTTGCTGTCCCTCCATGCACTATTGCAGTACCTGTTTATATATATATAAAGTACCTATTACCACAGAATGTGTGTGAGTACACACACAATTTGTTATTGCCATTGATTGTTTTTATTGTCTAAAGTGTGTACTCTACAAGGTCAGGGAATTTTATTTTGTATTGCTGCTTTCTGCCCAGCAGGTAAACTAGTAGTGGACATAAAATAGATACACCATAAATATATTTTGAACTAAATAATGAATTTTCTTATATACTGTCCAGATTACCATTTCATTTAACATATTTTTATTTTATTTGGCAATATTTGTAAAACCTAATGTATTTTGCTTTGAATAATTTAGATACCTATGACCTTTTTGCCTAAATTATTATCTTCTTAAAAACACAGTTACAGAAATTACCAATTTCTCATTTGTTATAGTTATAATATAAATTATTAATTTTATTCAATTCAAGTGATAATAAAATATCCACTGTTTAAAATTTATTTAGCAATCAGAATGTATAAAATTTGATGCCTGACATTGTAGTTAAAATGAAGTATAAAGAAAAATTATCTTAACTTTCAAATTTAGTATGAAAACTATGGAGGATGCTTATGAAACTGGTTCTTGTTCCAGAAAATATCTATACAAATCCTTGAAAATAAAATCAATAAAAACACGTTTTCCATAGTAGCATGATATTTGACCTAAATTGTCAATATTATTGATTTACTTCATAGTTTCTCTTTTTCTTTCTAGATACAGCCTGAGTTAGTTTGATCATTTGGAAATACAATGCAAAGGATTTGCTCTCCGTTTATGTAAAGAGATTTTGTATAAATTCTACTTATTGACACCATCAATGAGCAATGCACTACAGAATTCATAAATACTAAAAATGTCACAAAATGTTTTTCTATATCATGTTTATACTCTGGACCATGGCTATCAGTATACATAAACATGCCCAAATCAAAACTAAATGTATGTTTGGTTAAATTTTTCAAGTAAGACAAATTTCTAAAATAAATTATGTGATTTTAGTGTTATTGTTCTCATCTGAATTTCTTTTCACTGCGGGTAAAATTACCTACAAATCTTTTTTTATTTTTTAATTAAATCATCACTGTGTTCATTAATTCAGTCATGGGTACAATGTGCTGGTTTTATATACAATTTGAAATATTTTCATCAAACTGGTTAACATAGCCTTCATGACATTTTCTTAGTTATTGTGTTAAGACATTTATATTCTACATTTAGTAAGTAGAATGTACTTACTAAGGGTAAGAACATTCTTCAAGGGTACTTCACATGTACCCTTGTAAGATGCACCGTAACTGTGGTCCCACCAAACACCCTCCCTACCTTCGGCCTGCCCCCTCCCGCCCCACCCGTTACCCCTATACGTTGTCTATAATTGTGTTATAGCTTTCATATGAAAGCTATAAATTAGGTTCATAGTAGGACTGAGTACATTAGATACTTTTTCTTCCATTCTTCAGATACTTTGCTAAGAAGAATATCTTTCAGCTCCATCCATGTAAACATGTAAGAGGTAAAGTCTCCATCTTTCTTTAAGGCTGCATAATATTCCATGGTGTACATATACCACAATTTATTGATCCATTCATGGGTTGATGGGCACTTGGACTTCTTCCATGACTTAGCAAATATGAATTGGGCTGCAGTAAATATTCTGGTACAAATATCTTTGTTATAATGTGATTTTTGGTCTTCTAGATATATACCTAGTCGAGGAATTGTGGGATCGAATGGCAGGTTTATTTTTAGTTCTCTAAGTGTTCTGCAAACTTATTTCCAAAAGAAACAAATTAGGTTACATTCCCATCAGCAGTGTAGAACACCAACATCTCTTGGTTTTGGGATTTGGTGATGTGGGCTAATCTTACTGGAGTTAGATGATTTCTCAAAGTAGTTTTGATTTGCAGTTCTCTGATAATTACTCTGTTTTAAAATGTCTAAAGTTATACATGCCATCATAATTAATCTGGAGTATTTTGTA
>CAUYQV010081846.1:0-12858 GCA_963574575.1 Galagoides demidoff
TTTTGTCTCTGACTTTGTCTGTTCTGGGTGTCTTATATAAATGAACCCATGTGTTATGTGGCCTTATGGCATTTTGAAGATTCACCTATGCTGCAGTGTGTGTCAGAGTTTCATTTCATTTCTTTTTTTTTAAGACAGGGTCTCACTTTGGCATCCTTAGTAGAGTGCTGTGGCGTCATAGCTCACAGCAATCTCAACTCTTGGGCTCAAGAGATCCCTTGCTTCAACCTCCCGAGTAGCTGGACTCCCAAGTGCCCACCTCAATGCCCTGCTAGTTTTAGAGACAGAGTCTCACTCTTGCTCAGGCTGATCTCAAACTCCTGAGCTCAAGGAATCCACCCACCTCAGCCTCCCAGAGTGCTAAGATTATAGGTGTGAGCCACCACACCTAGGTATAGTTTCATTTCTTTTCATAGCTGAATAGTACTTCACTATATGGATAAATCACACTTTGTTTATTCATTAGTTTTTTGACAGACATTTTCAACCTTTGGCCTATTACGAATAATGCTACTGTGAACATTCATTTATAGTTTCTGGGCGGACAAATAGTTTTGGTTCCTTGGGGTATATATCTAGGAGTGGGGTTGCCAGGCTGTCTTCACAGAGACTGCTCTGCTTCACAGTCTCATCAACAATGTCTGAGAAAAGGCAGTGACTTTGGAAGCTGAGCATGCCAGCCTCTGGAGCGTAAATCAAAGCAGTAACCTGGAGTGAGCCTTGGTGCAGGGTCTCAGGGACCAGTGGTGTAAAGAGCAAGAGCAGGGAGGGGATGCGGGGCCTGGGAACTCAAAGAGTCACAAGTGCAGTTGGGGCAGGTCGAGGTCCAGCCCTTGGGGGTGTCTGAGCCTCTCCAGTTTGGTGGGAGCATGTGAAAGGAAGGCAGATGACTTGGGTGGGCTTGGGAGACTGATCCAGATGGTAGCTGTACTAGGTGGTATCTGAACTAGGCCTGGGGTAGTGGCAGAGTGTGAGCTCAGGGAAGACAGGTTACAAGTCTAAAGGAAGAGGTGGATTCAAGCCCAGCCCATAGGTAGGCTGATGTGACGTAGTGATGGGTTTGAGGTGCTTCCTTGTGCTCCAGTATGGAAGTACCATGTCTTTACCCTGAGCAATACCCTTTCTGAGGCCAAGGGAGCTGACTGCTTCTTACCTAGGGCTACTTTCTCCATCATGCATGTAAGGTGAAATCACACCTGGTCAAAACCACCCTTGAAAATCTCTCTTTGATCTGTGTCCATATGAGAATCATTTCAAAAAAGAGGGAGGGGGAGAGAAATCTCTCCTTCCCAGAAGCCAGTCCCTTGGAAGTTCAAAAACCAAAGTCAAGATTTGGCTTTTTTTGTTTGGCTGTCAATGGTAGGGCCTCTATCCTCAGAGTGGTAGAGAGGTCCAGTTTAGGTGAGGAAAGAGTGATAGGGAGAATACGGGGATTGGGAGTGGTGGGTTGGTAGGTAGGTAGCCTCTATTGTTGATGGGGCTCCCATGGCCTTGCAGCTGCTGAAAACTGGCTTAGGACCTGGGGTAAGGGGAGGAGGGCTGGAGAGGACTAGAAAGGCTGACATAGAGCTTCTAGGTCTGGACAGGTGCTACAAGACTTTCCTTTTACCCCTTGCTGGGGAGACCTGGAGCCAGGCCACCAAGAGCCTGCAGCCAGCCCAGCTCTGTACAAGTGGTGCTGGGTGGGCAATGTCTCTGTGCCTGAGCTCTGGGAGTCCCATCTGCATCTAGAAGAGGCCTCTTTTGGGACATGTGGGCCAAGTCAGTGCCACCTTATAAATAGTGTTAGAGTTTGGTAGTACTCTTATGGGATGGTGCTGCTTCTATGTTTGCTGCCTCCTTGAAGCATCTGGTAATCATCAGGAAGCATATTCCCAGTTTACAGATTGAGGCTTAGAAAAAGAGGGGCTTTCAAAGTTCCCTGATTAGGAAGAGACAGAACTAGGACACACATCTGGGACTCGTGGCTCTAGATTCAGCATTCTTTTTGTTGGATTCCTCCTGGCGGAAGCTGTCTGATACTGGTGCTAATCTTTTCTTACATTCTCTGTTAGAGCAGCTGATAGTCTTGGGGTCATGTTGTGCTGAGAACCTGGCAAGGACCGGGATCTTGTCTGATTCTCATGCAAGGGGCTCTCTCCCACCAGGCACTGGCCAAATGTGACATGGATCTGTTTCCCCAGCCCTGCCAAGGCCATCTTGGCCCCTGGCTCTGCCCTAGCTGTTCAGGCTCCTTTCTGGGTGGCAGCCTCCTCAAGAGACAAGCTCTTACCTGAGGTCTGCTGAGATTCTCCAGTTAAGCCTGAACGCTGCAGCAGCACAGGTAGCTAGCACTCTTAGCTGCAGCAAAGCAAATGGGAAACTCTATTTGAGGGCAACATTCAATTATGAAAATCTATTTCTCTTACCATATTCAAAAAAATCTCCTAATGTGCCTTTGTGCACACACAAATTTAGTGACACATCACTGAATGTGTATGTGGTTGCCATGGAAATGTCTCTCTTCCAACATGGTATTGCAAGAGAGAAGAGAGAGTAAGTTTTCTTTGTAAAGAGAAGCAGAGCAAAACTTAGCTAATTGTCATCACACTAATCCCCAAACTGTCATTCTTTCCTGACTACCTGTCTCCTACTTCCTGTCAGTGACTTAACAGTGGAAACCAAGTCAGTGGGTAGAACTGGGTCTCTCACATTTCCTCAGGAATTTCACAAGCATTATTCTTTTTTTTTTTGGATGGGGCTGGGTTTGAACCCACCACCCCTGGGCGCCCTACACCTTGGGCCACAGGTGCCACCCCACAAGCATTATTCTTAACCCTTACCCCAGGCTCGTACCAGGAAGGACCCCAGTTGTCTTGCTTTGAGTGTTCAGCTAGAAGCTTAGAAAGTGTACCTCCCTGAACTGTCTAGTACCTGCCACTCATGAGTACTTGAGTCTCAGAAGAACTCTTGGCACCATTTCTTTACAGAAAGTGCAGGCTGCACAGATCTTCTGAAGATGCTTTGTGTTTTCCACTAGAGCTTCAGTTTTTGTCTTTGTGACAAGTGCATGATACGACAGCATACAGAATGTGCCAATAGGAAGGCACTCTTTGAATGTCAGACATCCCAAACATGTTCCTAGTTGTGGTGTAAACCCACAGAGTGTGGAGAAGATGGAGAAGGGCCCCAGGGCCTTAAATCCCTTGGATGGCTCTTGCCTTCCTCACTCAGCCTCTGGTAGAGTGCCACCCTTTTTCTCTTGTCTCCTGACCTTCCTGACTGAGCCTCTCTGTGGGCAAAGATGTTCTTGTATTTCTGGACCTTACCAGCCAATTCTGAGATCTGTGGTCTATTTTGGCTGATAATTTGACCTAGGTCATCGGGCTACATTGGTCTTCCACAGTTTGGGGATGTTCTTAATGGTTCTGAGGTGCAAGTTGATTGGTCTTTTGTCAGATTCAGAGTCGAGAGATGGTCTCAGGGCTTCAAAGGTCAGTTTTATCCTATGCATATTTCTATCCTGGTATCCAGTACATGTGTGGCTTCTGGACTGGAGGGTCCCAGAAGCCTAGACTCCCTGTCCCTCAAGGGGCTAGGGGTTCCTGGGGTTCTGAGAGCCTGCCTGCTGCTCTTCTCCAGCTGCCCTGCATCTGCTGGAAGCATCTCGTTGCTGTCTGATATCACAGGTAAACTACAAGGTTTGGGTATATTCCAGCCTTGTTGCTTTGAATATTGAAAATTTTAGGTGGTCCATCCTATCTGTGGCTTTACTGGCTCCCAAGAAGACCTTTAGCCACTGGTCTGGCTGAGTTGCCAAAATACGGGTACAGACCCAGTTTCTGACTCTTCAGAGCAGGGGCTATAAATGTTGTATACCCCCTATACAGCTCTGCACCCCTGATGAGGACCTGTAGGTCTCTACATATGGTGGCCATATAGCAGGACATTCCTGCCATAAGAGTGTCCTTCTTGCCTTTGTCAATCAGGTCCTCACAATTGTTTCTTGCCCAACATTTATTTCTCTGGCCCTCAAGGGACTGATGAGGAGGCACATGGCTCATAGCTGGTTGTGACCTTATTGAACATGTGTAAGTTTGACCAAGAGCTCAGGGGATCCTGCCAGCAGCTCTATAGGAATTCATAGCCTTTGTTACCAAATTAGTGCCCTGTACTTGCCATGCTGAGGTCCCTGCAGGTGACTGCTGCTCCGGACTCCTTCCACATAGTTGTTGCTTTTGAAATTGAACCTATTTTAGGACCTGTGTTGGGAGCTCTTTGCCTCTTCTACCACCCCATGCCCCGGAGGGCAGGTTAGGCATTACCTCACCAGATCTTCTCTCCACCAAGGGACAGGGGCTTTTAACAATAGTAAACTCTATTTGAGGACAATGTGGAGCTTACCTTTAACATAACATGTTCTGAATTCCCTCTTTCTGCCATTTTAAACTCTGACATATCTACCAATAAGAGAGCCTACCTCTGGGCCAGGTGCAGTGGCTCACACCTGTAATCCTAGCACTCTGGGAAGCCCAGGTGGGTGAATTGCCTGAGCTCAAGGGTTTGAGACCAGACTGAGCAAGAGCAAGACCCCATCTCTAAAAGTAGCCAGGCGTTATGGCGGGTGCCTGTAGTCCCAGCTATTTGGGAGGCTGAGGCAAGAGAATCGCTTGAGCCCAAGATTTGAGGTTGCTGTGAGCTGTGAGCTGTGGCACCACGGCATTCTACTCAGGGCGACAGCTTGAGACTCTGTCTTAAAAAAAAGAGACTCTGTCTCTGCTCTTGGTTTATGTGAGTAAATATCAACTTAGTCCTTATAGTAGGAAAATAAAGGAGATTTGGTTTCTCCCTAATCTACAAACCCTATAATTCTCACCTGGAAAATCTGGCTCTCCTATTTCAAATCAGTTTTAGTGGCAGACTAAACAGAGGTTTTATTGCTCTTATCCGAGCTTATTTACACTAATTTTCTTTACTTGTTCATTCACTAAATGAGAATGCCTCCCACCCCCTAGGAGAACTGGAGGCGATTGGCTTAGGAAAAAAGGAGAAGATGAGCAAATAAGAAGCTTGGTGCTGGAGAGATTCACACTGGGTGATTGACCCAGAACGAGGTCCACTAACTAACCAAGTAGGCATTCTAGAAGTCACCAGGTGCCAGGAATAGGGGACTGGCTACTGCTGAGTTCTAGACTGCCATCCTTCTTTCTGTCCCAGAGGGAAGCAGGCAGACTGGCCCTTGATGGAGGCTGCTGACAGTAGTAAGGCTCAGCAAGCCAGAGGATGAACTACCTAGTTTGAGAAGCAGGCGGGCCCTTGGCTCTAGCTCTTGGCTTGTGGGGCTCTTCAGTGGTGCTGAAAGCCTCCCTTTGAGCTCACTGCCTTGTTCCTGGCGCCTGGGACAGTTGATCTGGGCTGCTTGTTGTCCTGCAAGTGGTGTGAGTTGGATGGATTCCTGTTCCCATTCTGCCCTTGTCATTTGCAAGCAGGCTTTTTGGCAGGTAGGAGAGGGCAGTAGCACTGGGGGCCAAGACTCCTCAAAGAAACATCTGACCCATCCTCTGTCACAGGGGCCATGACCTAAGTTGAAAATCCTTTTCTTAAGGAAAGATGCTCTCTGCAGAGAGAGACTAACGGTGTGCTCCTCTGTTCTGGCCCGAGCAGGTGCTCAGAACCAACATAGTTATTCTTTAACCACAAGTGAGTCCTTCCGGTCTGTTGGAGGATGTTGTAATCCCACCCGGCCATGACCTAAGGTCAAATGTCAAAAAGGAAAAAGATGTTCCCCATGGGGAGAATCTGTGTTTGGGGGGTTATATTAGGTTTATTTCAGGTGTTTTCTCTGACTTTTGGGTTTTAGGATTTAGAAAAGTAACTAAGTCTTGTTCCATCTGGGGTGTTTTAGCAATGTGGTCCCACATCAACGTAACATTTGCTCATCCCAGCCTCAGTAGGGATTGATGAGTATTTTGGGAGCCCAGTGGGCCTGTCTTGCTGCTCAGCAATGGCTACTCAAAGGCAAATGCTTAATATTTCTGAGGGGATCCTTCATGGCAGCTTCTAACTTCTAAAAGTCTGAGCAGGTGACCCCAAGGCATCCAGACACTTCCTGAGGACAGTTGTAGACACTCTTCTCCCAGGGTCTAATCTGAGGATCCTTCCCACTCCCCAACCCCCATGTGTGTCAGGGCTTCAAGGCCTGTGTAGTTGCTAGCAGAGCCCTACCTGACCAGCTCAAGGGACTCTAGCCGGGACAGCTGCTGCCTTCCTGGTTGCTGTTGGGAAACAAATGGCTTTAGTAAGTGACACTGGAACTCTTGCAAGTCCTGCTTACTGACAAAGGAGTCTGCTCAGCACAGCAGCCTTGCACTCCCGGGAAGTGAGACTCTGTGAACATGTTCTCAAGTTCTGTTCCAGCTGGAGTCAGCCCTTCCCACCCCACAGGCTGAAGGCCCCCAGCACCCGCTTAGGCATGGGGCCTAGTTGCTGGCAGTGTTTGGCACACAGCTGTTTAGCCAAGACTGGAGCCTGCTGCCTGCCTCAAGCTGTGCTGTCTTTTCTCCTGCCTTTGTGGGTCTTGGCACTGGCAAGAAGTTGCTTCTCCCTAAAGCAGAGTGTGTCCTTCCCACCGACATGCAGGACTGGTGGTGGGACTCCAGCAAAAGTTACTTAGCCACTGCCTCAATTTCCTTTTCTGCACAGTAGCTGATGATGCAACCATCTTTAGGGTTAGAGTATACATAAAGAGCTCAGCGGAGTGCCTAGCATGCAGGAGATGTTTAGCAAATATTAGCCTCTACTGTCACTCCTCTGTTGAGATCCTGACCATTCCTGGGGCTTCTCCAAGAGGGGCCCTCTTAGGAAACCATCCTTCCGTGCTGTGCTGTGACTGCTTGTGTGCTCAGATTCTTCCTAATTAGGTGTCCTATCACCCCACCCTGCAGGAGGCCCTCTAGCTTCTCAGATGGGGAGCTCCACACACTCCCTACTTTTTCTGACTCTTCTTCAACCCAGTAGGTGTCAGTGTCCTGGGCTGAGGGGCTGTGTCGAAGAGGGTATTGATCTTAAAAGCTGCTTTCCCCAAACTAGGCTGCTGTGCCTCAGCTTCAGCCAAGTCTGGCTGTTGCAGGAAATTTGCCTAGTGACAAATTTCAGCAAAATCCCTTCCTGGGGCTAAAGGATAAGGCATGTTTGGGTGGACAGAACTGGGGGGGGGGGCTGCACTCATTGAAACTTGCCATCCATCTACTTCAGTGGTTTTCACCTGGGGTATTTGTCAACTAATGGAGACATTCTGGTTGTCACAGTAGGGATATGATTGGCATCTAGTGTGTAGGGGCTAGAGAAGCTGCTGAGCACCAGACAGTCACCAGAAAGCCCCCCAGCAAAGAATTATCCAGCCCAAAATGTCAGTAGTGCCATAGCTGAGAAACCCTGCTCTGTTCTCAACTGGGTAGTGAGAAGAGTTGGAGGACTCCCTGGGTCATAGGAGCAGCACCATCATGTAGATCAGCCTGAGTCCTTCACCCCCCATGTCCCCAGAGCTCTAGAACCCAGACTCACTGTTTCCTACCAATGTGCTTTGTTACTGTGAACAAATTCATAAAGCCCTCTGAGCCTTAGTTTTCATTTGTTACACACAGTGATACTGGGGTTGCCTTTCCAGATGAAGATCTGGCATGAAGTCTGGTATGGAGATTATTGTCTTAGGGGACCCCAGGCTGTTATATTGATGCATGAGGCACCTGACTCCTCCCAGAGTATAGTAAGATTTTGTAAAATGAAGGCAGTTCTGATTTGTATTCTGGGAGGACTATGGAGCTGCCACTGTTGAGTTGGTTCAAGCTCCTAGTCGAGGAAACCCTGTCCCATGGCTGAGAGGGCACTCACCCCCGAGCTCTGCGATGGCCCAGGACTTGGCTGTTAACTGAAGCAGCTTTCCTCTTCTTCAAATAATTGTCCTTTCTTTATGCTTAGCAAGCTTTTACTTTAATCTGTGTGTCTGCATTGGGAAGGCTGACTTTATAGCAGATGCTATGGAATGTAATCTCACATTTAGGCTCTAAATTTTCCGTGGTTCCAAAGTGCTGTGGAGTTCACCAGAGCACATGCTGTCCTCTGATAATTGAAGTAGCTTAAAACAAAGCAAGGCCTTATTGAAACAAACCACCTTGTGAGCTAGGCTATTTTAAAACAAAAACAAAACTTAGATCCTGTTTCCACTTGAGGGCTTCAACTTACTTCATCCCCAAAGATCATGAATTAAGGAATTAATTTACTATGTGATCTTGGCCAAGTCTTTTAAACTTGTCCACATCTGAGTTTCATCTATAAAATGTGGGGACAAAACCAGACCTCCAAGTCTCCTTCCTGTTGCTGCTCGCTCAACTCCTGGATCCTGTGGAACTCAAGGACAAGCCGTTGTCTAAACCTGCTCTTGCAGGGTTAAAGTTGCCTCTTCTGAAAGGTGTAAGCTGAAGAAGTGACCCCTCTCCTCACCTCCGTAATTATAACTCTCAGATGCTCTCAAAATACCAAATGACTAGTTTAGTTACAGAGATTTGGCGGACACTTGAAGTTTAAATCTTTTTTTGGTTTCAAGGGAGTGAGGCAAGTTTGACAAGTACAAATGGAAAAGTGTTCTCTGTTTCTTTCCTCTGGCCCTTGGGGACAGACGATGATCGATGTCAGGCAGAGCATAGCTGGTTAGGAGGCAGCTCTTCCTCCTATGTCCTCTCCAGCTCCAGTCTCTCTCCTTGTGTCTGTTACCAGGCTCTGATCAGGGTACTGACTTCTAAGTCTATTGGATGAAATCTTTTAAAAACCCTCCAGAAAATGCCAATTTTCACTTAGGAACTTGTTCCAGGGGTTAATGGGAGAGTGTTAAGAAATTCACTTTTGCCTCAAAACTTCAATTTCTCCTGTTGCAATTTGCCTTAAAGAAGAAAACCTTGCCCTTGAGCCTGACAGTGTGGAAAAGCTCCCTCTGGGCCTGCCAGTGGGAGAGTGAGTCCAGGCCAAGGACACTGAGGGTCCTCAGGAGCTGCTTATTCTTTTCAAGGGGCTCTAAATGGGCTAGACAGTTTAAGACTGAGGTAGCTCTTAGATGAGACTTATCATGTCTTTTGAAAAGCTATCATTTCATAATATGGCTACAGATATAGTTGCACCTTCAACAGGGGTATCAATTTATTAGCTTTAATAGTGCTTTGCTTAACTGTTAGCTAAAATACTTTTCCTTAGTTTTATAAGGTCAGCTCCACATTTGGAGTCAATAAGCATGAGAGTTAAATTCCTCCTAGGGTCTCTACCTTCTGCAGTTAATTCTCTGTGGGTCTCTCTGTGCTTATGCTACATAACTGTAGTGGCTCCTTTGAAAGTACCATGAGAAAATTAAAGGAGAAGATACTTGTTTGGTCCTGCCCAAGCTGGCAGCTTGGTATCTATTTAGGTTTCCTGGTCAGGGAGGAGTCAAAAAGGAGAGAAGAAGAGATAGATCAACCTGGATCTCAGCCAGGCAGAGACAAGGTCCCCTGCCTGGGGTCCAGATGGAAAATGGATCCCAGGCCCTCAACCCTCTAAGGAGGGCCTGTCACAGTTTTATGTCCCTAAAACCCTTTTCTAGGAGTAAAGACCAAGCAAACTTCCCCCCACACGTGCCTTTCTTGGTGTCTCTGTCCAGAGGCTGGGGGGAAAGAGGGGCAAGGGTTATAATGTCATCCTAGTTTGGGGGTGTGTTTGCATGGGTGGGGTGCTTAGAATAGAGGAACAAAGTCATGAAGCGGGGCCCCTGACACTTAAAGTGGTGATGCCTGCCTTTTTCAGCCAGAGGTGCTTACCTTCTAGTGAATCATCCATACACAGAAGCGATTTATGCTCTTCATTATTCTTTAGCAAGAAATAATTTCCTACTCATCTGTCACTTTAAGACTAAGGGCCTTATACTCTCTGTGCTGAGAATATAGTAGCTTGTTGTATTTCACTTCTATTTATGTCCCATTTGGGGGTTTGGGGGCTGCCCTTTGACAAACACACAAAAAAAGAGATTGATATAGCCAGAGCCATAGAAAAATGAGAAGGCAGGCCCCAGGAGCATGGTAACCTCATGTTAGGCCCCGTTACTCACAGAGGCTTTGGCCTCAGTAAGTTATCACTGCTACCACCGCCTCATACGTATCATCCTCACCAGAGTGAAACGCCTCATTTAACCCTCAAACACCCAGTCTCCCTCCCTGTAGTGTGACTGATCCAGGGGAAATGAGCTCCAGGCTGCCATGGTCCGCCTCTGATGTGCAGAGCAGAACATGCTGGACAGCTGCCGGCTTTCAGGCGCATGCACTGAAGGAGTGTTTATAATCCTGAGGTGCTCAACAGTGGTCTCCTTTCCCACCACCCTGTCCCCTAGGCCTTGGCCAGTCTGAAGATGAGACTACATTCCCTACTCTGGAAGCCCCTGATCCTTCTCTGGGCAACCTAGCAGATGTTACTGAGGCAAGGCCAAAACTCAGTGACTGTTGTGCATCTTCATGGTGGTTCCTTCTCAGCCCCTGATGGAGGACTTGTTCTCTAATTTAATCATGTTGTCACCCAGATGAGACTGGGATGTGACCCAGCTTGGAGATTGGTTCATCTTGTTGCTGAGCCAGTGCTATGGGCAGCTTTCAGAGATAGGGCAGTAGCCAGGCATGGTGGCTCACACCTGTAATCCCAGCACTTTAGGAGACAAGAGGATAGTTTGAGCCCAGGAGCTCGAGGTTACAGTGAGCTACACTGCACCAGAGCACTCCAGCCTGGGCAACAGAGCAAAACACACTCTCTAAAAACCAAACCAACAAAAACAAAGTCAGGGCTGTTTTGTTCCAGATGGCTTATCTCCATGGCTATTGCCACACTCCCTACATGTCCTGGGGTCAACATAGCTCATGGTTCTGCTCCTGTAGCACTCCAGCTCTGTCTCACACACCCTTCCCTCAGACCTAGAAATATCTCTCACCTGGCTGACCTGCCTAGAGCTTCTGGTTTCGTCTCAGGCCAGTTTACCACGTTATATGCTTCCTTGAGCATAGTGCTGGCTATATCTTTCTCAAGCCTCTGAGAGACAGGTCATGTCTTCCAGGAACTGAGCGGGCCGTGAGTAGAGCTGGAATGTGACTTTTAGAAACCTCAAATCCAGGGGAGATTAAGGGACAAGAGAAATCCTTTAAGTAACAGAAGTTACATGTTGTGCAAACATTGATATAGCTTCCTTCTAGCTTTCCTGATTACACAGTCCTGGGTGAGTCCATGGAAGCTGGATCTCCTGGGACCCAGCTTTGTCAGTGCCCAAAGCAAGGCTTTGTCTGCCTGCTAGATGCACCCAGTGATGTGCTAGAGCTGACTCATGAGAGCCAGTCATTAAATTTTGAGGAATTTTATGAGCCAGTTAAGCAGCCATTATTGGCGTGGCGCCCTTAGCTCAGTGTTTAGGGCACAGGCCAAATACACTGGGGCTGGCAGGTTCAAACCCAGCCCAGGCCTGATAAACAACAATGACAACAACAACAAAAAATAGCCAGGCATTGTGGCAGGCGCCTGTAGTCCCAGCTGCTTGGGAGGCTGAGGCTGGAGGATCACTTAAGCCCAAGAGTTTGAGGTTGCTGTGAGCTATGATGCTGCAGCACTCTACCGAGGGTGACATACTAAGACTCTTTCTCAACAAAAAAAAAGCCATTATTTAAAAACTTAACTACAAAAAAAACATCAACTTTCCATTAAATAAATCTAAAACAAGGCTAACAAACTAAAAACTCATTCTTTCTTAATTATTTTCCATTTTATTATTTATCTATATACATCTATTATATCTATCTATAATGGTATGCCCCTGCACATACTAAATCTGTGTTTGGGGGGTCATCTTGGTAGCTTGAATATTTACACTACAGAAATTGGCAAACACTGTCAGTCAGGATTTGATTTATTGTTTGATAATTGTCTAGATGTAGAAAAGTCATAAAAATGTTAATAAGGCAGATTAGACTTAAAAGTGGTCATTGTGACTGATACAAAAAATTGAAAAAAATTCTTCCAGTATGGGCACTCTCAGGGTTCAAGACAGGCTTTGTAGGTTTGTCCTTTTTTTTTTGGAGACCAAGTCTCTTGCCCAGTCTAGAATGCTATGGTGTTAGCCTACCTAACAGCAACCTCAAACTCCTGGGTTTAAGCAATCCTCCTTCTTCAGCTTCCCAAGTCGCTGGGACTATAGGACTTTGCTATAACGCTCAGGTAATTTTTCTATTTTCAGTAGAGACAGAGTCTCACTCATGCTCAGGCTGGTCTCAAACTCCTGAGGGCAAGTGATCCTCCTACCTCAGCCTCCCAGAGTGCTAAGATTACAGGTGAGAATCACCATGCCCAGTCCTGTAGGTTTGTTCCCAAGCTCAATTTGTATGTAAGTTGAAACAAGTACATTTATCTATTACCTGTAATAGCCTACGTTCATAAGTGTAGTCATACATCAGTTGGATGTTTGTAATGCGGACACTGCCTATACTTAAAGTATCAGCAAAGAATTTCCTCACATCATTGACAAATGAATAAAATTTGGGTATATTTTTGTTATTTCATTTTTGTCTTGTTAAGATAAATGAAAATAGGCTCGGCGCCTGTGGCTCAGGTGGCTAAGGCGCCAGCCACATACACCTAAGATGGAGGGTTCGAAGCCTGGGCCCATCAAACAACAATGATGGCTGCAACTGAAAAAAAATAGCCAGGCGTTGTGGCAGGTGCCTGTGGTCCCAGCTACTTGGGAGGCAGAGGCAGGAGACTCGCTTGAGCCCAGGAGTTGGAGGTTGCTGTGAGCTGTGATGCCATGGCACTCTACCCAGGGGGACAGCTTGA
>CAUYQV010081847.1:0-15976 GCA_963574575.1 Galagoides demidoff
GCCTCCCAAGTAGCTGGGACCACAGGCGCCCGCCACAACACCCGGCCATTTTTTGGTTGCAGTCATCATTGTTGTTTGGTGGGCCTGGGCTGGGGATTCGAACCCACCACCTTAGGTGTATGTGGCTGGCGCCTTAGCCCATTGAGCCACGGGCGCTGAGCCGAATACGTATATTTTAAGGTATAGAAAAAAGGCCAGAAGGAATAAAACCAAAATATTAATAATGATTAATAGAAGGGGAGATTTTGAGAGATATTTTTTCCTCCTTACACATGAATATACTTTCCGAATGTTCTATAATGAGTATGTAATAGGGTTAAAGGGAAAAATCCAGAGACAGACCTACAGGAGAATAACAGAAGCCTGAACTAGAGAAAATCTTTGTATGTTATACAAAGCCAGCCATGACGGAAGTCATGAATCTGAAACTTAGAAATAAAAGGACAAATTCACAAATCCAAAATTACTGCAGATTTAAGGTCCACCCCAGGAGGTAACAGCGCAAGTCTGCAATACACTGGTGAGCATAACGAGGAGTCAAACGCTCAATCAGTAAAATTCATCTAAAAGCTCCATGGAAAATTTTGTACCCAATAAACACTATTCTCAAGAAATACATGGAGCATTGCAAAAAGGAACCATATCACACAGAAATTTGCAAAGGGAGAAATCAGCTAAGTTACCACATACTGTGGTCAGAGAGGAATAAAAAGGTAACAAAACAAAACCATAACAGTGGAAATCCCTGGTCTAAAAATGAGCAGCAGTGAGAATACCAAGTGTTAAAACCCACAATCTTAACCCAGAGCACTGGGTCTTCCCCTTCCTATGTAGACAAATGTTTTAAAAGATGAATCCCACAGAAGGGTGTTGACTCCGTCAGTGTTACGGATTGAATTATATCCCTCCAAACGCTGTATGTTGAAGGCCTACTGCCCAGTACAGGATATGACTGTGCTTGGAGACAGGGCCTCGGAAGAAGTTAGTAAGTTAAATGAGGTCATTAGCGTAGGCCCTAACCCAACGTGACTAGTGTCCTCGTAAGAGGGAAAGACACTGTGATGTGCACACACAAAGGGAAGACACATAAGGACAGAGGGAAGGCAGCCACCTGCAGGTCAAGGAGAGAAGAAACCTGCCGTGCCCACACCTCATCCCAGACTTCCTGCCTCCAGGATTGTGAGAAAATGAATTTCTATTTTTTAAGCCACCCAGTCAATGGTACTTCATCACAGCACCCTAGCAGCTACCAAAGAAAGAATTACACCAATGCCGTATACTTCAAAAAGAGGAGGCCACCGAGAACACCAGCAAATTCTGCAGGGATCATCCCATCACCTCCTCTCCCCTACCCCAGAGACTGGCAACTCCAGAAAATTCTACCTCATGCTCAAATGTGCAGAGAAGTGACCCAAGCACACAGCCTTATCTTTTCCCCTCTTGAACTGGGCTAGGAGGGATGAGTGAAATGGAAGATGAAAACACCCAGGGCTGACTCTCTGGCAGAGGAGTAGGCACCAGCCACCAGGATAAGGTGATGAAAACCTTCATGTAGGGCAGTCAACAAACTCTCAGAAGACAGAGTGGTGCACACAGGGTGATGACGACCAGACACTGTGTCAACAGGACCAGCTGGATAGTGTCCCTCCCTGCACTCCCGAGTTAGCTGTCTGCACAGAATGCTATAAGCATTTGTGCGTTTGCTGAACTGTTAACTTCCTGGAAGCAGGGGCAGGCATGGCTGCCTGTCAGTGCTAGAGCCAGCACCATCTGACAGTGTTCGAATCCCAGTGACACAACTTACTGGCTACGTGACCCTGTGTTAGTTACTCAGTCTACCCAGGCCTCCGTTTTCCCGTCTGTAAGATGGTTGTTATAAGGAATAAAGAAGAGTTAGCATAATGGGCTTGGAATAGCTAGATAGCAGGCATCATTAAAGGCTAGCATTTATTAATATGACCAATGACCTTCACCCAAGAAGCTACCTTGGTAGGCTAACCACAGTGAGAAGCTGTGTGTAGGGGGGGTGGGGAGTACCCTGGAAACTTTCATCACCAATGAAGGCACGCACACCATAAGCTAGACAGCATTTGCTACTTCAGAGAAACTTCGGTGCCAGTGTCTGCCTCTATGAGGCACCATGATGTGTCTACTTACTCAGGGCACTGTAGTCAGCCATGCTGAAGTTCCATGTCTTGGTGTCAGGATCTGAAAAAACAGAGGAGTGAAGATTATTGTTATAACTTGTACTTGGGCACTCGACAGAAGCTTGTCTTCTAAATGAACGAATGAATGGATGCCAAGCTCAAAACAGCTGATTCACAAATTCCCCCTAATGTTACAATATCTCTCTAAAGGACAAATAGTAAATATAGAAAATTCTTTTATTCCATATAGTGGAATTCAGCACAGATTCTAGAAGTTATGGACTTCATCTCAGAGGGCTGAGGGCAGAGTTAGAACTAGAATCCAAGTACTCTCAATCCTAGTACAGTCAGGCAAAGAGGCATGAGGAGGGCTGGCTGGGGTGCAGGAGCACTAGTCACACCCTGACCTTGCCTTTCCAGACCAATCAAACCAAGCATGTCATTTCACCTTGCTGAAATAACATCTACTTGTTTCAAAAAAACCGTTGTTAGGCTCAAGTGCTACCATGCATATAAAGCACCTGGCAGAGGAAGTGGCATCTCAGTAAATATTCAACTGTTCTCCATCTGGCCATGCATCAACCCTCAAGTTTGGCAGCTGTTTGAGGGAATGACTATTATAAAGTGAAACACAAGCTAACACAGAAAAATTTTAAACAACTAGATGGACAGAATGTGCCAATGCATTTTCTTGATATTTATGAGAAACTGTTAGATTAAAAGAAATTCTATTCTAAACCACAATAGAGTCCAAAAAAAAAAAAGAGAGAAGATTTTAAAAATAGAAAAACATCCCTGAAGAACAAAAGACTCATTACCATAACTTCTGCTGGGCAGACTCTTAAACACTGCCAGGAGTTCCGCATCGTACCCAATGTTCACCTGGAAACGGTCTCCATTCC
Organism: Galagoides demidoff; assembly: GCA_963574575.1. NCBI lineage: Eukaryota > Metazoa > Chordata > Mammalia > Primates > Galagidae > Galagoides > Galagoides demidoff. Next base: position 3,050 of record CAUYQV010081847.1, read on the forward strand.
TCACGCATGTTCCTTTCCTAGAGATTACTGCTTTTTGGAGTGAGGATTCAAATTTCTGTTGGAGTCTTCCTTCTGTCCTGAATGTTATACTTCGTGAGCCATAATGGCCTTCAGAAATGTTTTGCCCTGAGGTAGAAGTTTTCACTGTCTTGGCTCCTAATTTAGCATCCCTGGGAGGCTGTCCAGAGGAAGAAGCTGGCATCTCTTGGGAATTCTTGGCATTGGCTGCAGGTTCGTGAGTTGTGTTAACAAAAGGTGTCAATTTCATCTGATGTGAAGCCTGAGGATGACCTTGACCTGACTCATAACGTAAGAGCTGCTGGTTAGAGACCTCTGGAGGACTTTGGGCCAAGGGAGGGGAGATTCTAGTGAGAGTCATTTGACTTGGTGGGGTGTGGCTTGGGCAGGCTGTGGACATTTCTTCTTGTCTCTTCCATATGCCCTTTGCCTGCTCTGGTAGGCTGAGGTGAAAACTGTGGGGGTTACAAGGTCTCTGGTCACTATGAGAGGAACTACTGAGATCCTGTTGCTTGACAATGACACCATGGTTCACCGGCTTAGAAGCCTCCCTCTGGAGACTTTGAGAAGGACCCTGCTTGGACGGAGGATTGGCAGTGATGGAGGGGCCCAAGCCAACACTCTGATGCTGTTCTGTTAGTAACTTCTCAGCTCTACGGGCCAGAGCTTTTTGTCGATTCTCTTCGATCTTTTTCCTCTGCTCCTCTGTAAGGGGCAAGGACATTTTACCAGAGAAATGCTTATATAGGAATGTCAACCTCTAATTGGAAATTTGACAAAAAGCTGTGGAAGACAGAAACAAATGCACAAGGTGTACAACCAGAAAATATACAAATTAAAGTTTCTTTTATAATTAAAGAGTTCACATACACAGGGATAGTAGGTAACATATGCTAAAATAATAACCCTGATGAAAAAGCAAAACGCAAACCCAAAGTTTAAAATGTTATTTCAGGGGCAATATTTTTCTCCTTCCCATTCCCCAGCCAAGATGAGTTATCAAATCCCAAGAAAGTTATGCAGTGCAACTTAGATTCATCAGGTATTGAGATTGGTGACATTTTAAACTAGAAAGAACAATGGATTACTCTGAAATAGATGGATCAACCACATACCATGTCATGACACTTGCTAACATAGACAACCTGGAAAAATAAGAAAAAGCATTAGAATCACATAGATTACACACTACCTTCCCCCCCGCCCCCCATATTCAACACTCTTCATTCCTGGCAAACCAGTTTGCACGTGGCCCCACACAGTATAAGCCAGAGCTTAGTTCCTGACTTCCAAAACACTTGGAGAAACCATGTGACTTTGAAAAATAAGGGGGGGAAAGTAATACATCCTCATGTACAAATTCAGACGCTACATAAACTTGTAAAAAGTTAAGAATAATTTTTTTGCAGTTTTTGGTCAGGACTGGGTTTGAACCCGCCACCTCTGGCATATGGGGTGGGAGCTCTACTCCTTTGAGCCACAGGCACCGCCCTAAGAATAATTTTTTTTTTTTTAATTGAGACAGCGTTTCACTTTGTTACCCTCAGCAGAGAGCTGTAAAGTCACAGCTCACAGCAACCCCAAACTCTTAGGCTCAAGTGATTCTCTTGCCTCAGCCTCCCTAGTAGCTGGCTTTTTTTTTTTTTTTTTTTTTTTGCAGGCCCCGGGCAGGGGTGGAACCCACCAGCCCCAGAGCCTGTGGCCAGTGCCATAACCATTTGAGCTATGGGCACCCGCGTTAAGTATAAAATTAATCTGTAATCTCACCAGCCATCAATAACCACTGTTTACTGAGTACAGTGTAGTTGTGACTTTTTTCTATACTAACTACATAATACATACCACAAATTTAGGAGATACAGGTATTTATTATAAACACAGGATCATTATATACATTGTTTCATGCTCTGATTATTTTTTCAATGAATTTATCCTAAAGATTTTCCTGAGTTGAAGAATATTCTACAACCAGGGGATGGGACTCCAATTTCTTTGGCTTGATTCAGACTAAACAGTCTTCACCTAACATAATGCCGTGTGATGCCTACAATGATGTCCAGGAGTATGGTGTAGGCTTCTGACAGGAGCTATACGGTTCAAAAATTTACTTCCCTGCTGTGGGGCTCCCATAAGCTAGACTTTAGGGATAGGCCCCAAATTATTGATCCTTGAGGCTGTTCACCTCCTCCAACTACCAGCAGTTAGTAAGGGATTAGGAAAAGGTTTTGTCCCAGGTGCAACAGCAGAAGTCAATCTACCTCGGTAACACACTCCTGCCCACGTTTCTGATCAGGGCTCTTCTGCCTTCCAAACTCCCCAGGTCCAAGGCCGGGGGAGCTGCCTCCACTAGCCGGAGGAGATAAGGCCTCTGCGTTGAGGACTCATTGATCAGTCCCCCAAACCACAAAGCCTCCCCACCACATGGACGACCCTCTACCCTCGTTTGCTCTGACCTCTGCTCCACCCCATTTCGGGGCGCGCCTCACGACGGCCCCAACAAAAGGGACTCTATGCCCCATTGCCACCCCTATTGTCTCCATTTGGATTCACCCTTCCATTAGCCCCACTCCCTGCTCGATGCTGGCATTTGGTCTCGTCCGCCTCCGCGGCCCTCCCTCCCAGTCGGCCTTCTCACCCAGCGAAGCCTAGAAGGCGAGCCACATTCGCAGCTGACCCCAAACCCCACGCACGACTCCAGAGCCCTCCCAAGCCAGATTACTCTTACGGATGGACCGTTGGGGTAGCAGGTAGTCAGGCGCCGCCAGTTTACCCGCCGTATTGCAACGCCCAGGCCTGGAGGGCTTCACCATTCAACTACACTTCCCAGAGGGCAACGCAGCCGCAGTTTCGCTTCCAAAAAGTGGGAGCGACAAGACGGGGATCCAGAGCGCTGTCGCAGTGTCTTCTGGGATTTGTAGTTTAGACGAGAAACCCGGCGAGTACTGGGAGGACTGAACGTCGTGGGCGGGGCGGGAGCGGTGCACCCGGGGAGTTGTAGTTAGTCCTCGATATCCCCGAAAGTTTAGCAAAATGCGGGATCCTGAAAACGTGAGACACTGAAGTTTCCAAAACTGGAGTCTCACTGTCAGAGCTGTCTCCAGAGGGCATCCTAGGCAGCCACACTTGGTAGCTCTTAATAAAATATCTCCCATCCTTTGCTTGCAATTTAAGCCACACCCATTGCCCGGTTGTCCACATCATTGTCAGGCGTTGCTCTGAGCGTTAATTTGTTTTTTGTTTTTTTTTTTTTTTTTGAGACGGAGCCTCAAGCTATCCCCCTGGGTAGAGTGCCATGGCATCACAGCTCATAGCAACCTCCAACTCCTGGGTTCAAGCGAGTCTCCTGCCTCCGCCTCCCAAGTAGCTGAGACCACAGGTGCCCGCCACAACGCCCGGCTGTTTTTAGGTTGCAGCCATCATTGTTGTTTGGCGGGCCCAGGCTGGGGATTCGAACCTGCCACCTTAGGTGTACGTGGCTGGCGCCTTAGCCGATTGAGCCACAGGCGCCGAGCCCTGAGCGTTAATTTGAATTATCTCATTTAATCTTTATTACAACTCTTAGATCACATGTTATTCTTAGCCCATTTTACAGATGGGAAAACAGAGCTATTCGATAATAACTTCTCAAGACTTTATTGGGCTAGTTTGTGATTATGATTTCATAGCCCCTGTTGAGAGAAAATTAGTAATCTGACACTTTGAGAGCTGGTGTACCCCATTTCTAAGCTCTAACGCCTTTTGCCTTCCACAGTGAACTCCACCGTTACATATGATAAATATAATGTATGTCATCAGTGTACAATAATTATGTTGCTATTATTCCATTTTCAAACGTGGCCCATTTAAAGACAAAGTAGATGTCTACTGATATTTGGAAAAATGACTTAGAAAAAGGAAGCACGGCAATGTGTGTGTAGTTTGATCTGTTTTTTAAAACAGAAATCCATACCTACAAATGCATGTAAACTCAGGGAAAGGTCTGGGAAGAAAACCTGAAAACTCACCAAACTGTTGGGAGGTAGGGGTAGGATGAAACACATTTTTCAATTTTTTTTTTTTTTTGACTGGGGCTGGGTTTGAACCCACCACCTTCGGCATATGGGGCCGGCACCCTACTCCTTTGAGCCACAGGCGGCGCCGGCCCATTTTTCAATTTTTTAATCTGTAATGTTATTCAGAATCATTTGAATTTTCAAATGGAACTTGAAACAAGTTCATATGGAACTTGAAACAATCATGTTTTTCAATGACAAAGACATTAGCCTGTCTGACAGGACTTGAGGGAGATTTTGCAGTAGAATGTGTTCAAATCTCAGCCCTCACCCTTTTATTGGCCCTACAAATACAATGACTGTGTCTCCATTTTCTCATTTGTAAAGATAGAAAAAATACCACCTTGGTAAATCTCCTTGTTAACAGGATCAAAGGAAGATAATATGGTGGGATGTGCTTAGTGAACTGTGAAATCCTAGAACAGGTAAGAGAGGTTTGTTGCTATTGTTTGATGTAAAATGGAGAAAACGTAGGAAATTTTCTAAGGTTTTTTAATTTCTCTATACCCAGAACTCATTTTCTACTGGATAGTGTAAACAGAAAATAATTACTGAACAACCATCTCTGCCCTTCTTCCTGCGTGCCCCCTCCCCGCCCCCGCCCCGAAGAGAGTCAGTTAATTTGCTAAGAAAGCTGGGTACGGTGCACTTCAGCCATGACAATCACCAATTAGTATGACCATCACTTCACTGTCCTGGGCCTCAATTGTCTCACTGGTAAAATAATCTTGGACCCTAGAATTCTCATACATTTGTGGATCTTACGCCCCCATCCCAATTCACTAAGTCTGGAATTGGAAGGGAAGATGTGATTACCTTTCTAGCTCTATCATTCTAAAACTTGAAGAATAGGAAATTAAAATGAGGCTTCAGTAAAAAAAAAAAAAAAAAATCATTTTCGGAAAGTAAGCCCATCCGTTCCTACTCAACAGTTTCATCTTTTGCTTTGTCAACAGCATCATTACTGTATGCAAAACTTTTAAAAATCTTTCTATATTTCAGAAATTCTTAAGAAAGCTTTTTTTTTAGAGGCAGAGTCTCATTTTGTTGCCCTCAGTAGAGTGCGGTGTAGTCACAGCTCACATCAACCACCAGCTCTTGGGCTTAGGCGATTCTTTTGCCTTAGCCTGGCGAGTAGCTGGGACTATAGGCACCCGCCACAACGCCCGGCTATTTTTTTGTTGCAGTTTAGCCGGTACGAGTTTGAACCCACCACCCTCCGTCTAGGGGCTGGCGCCCTACCCACTGAGCCACAGGCACCGCCCTTAAGAAAGCTTTTAATAAAAATTCATTTATTAGGCTCGGCACCTGTGGCTCAAGAGGCTAAGGCGCCAGCCACATACACCTAAGGTAAGGTGACCAGATGTCCCGCTTTTGGTGGGATAGCCTCGATTTGGGGGCTCGGCGCCTGTGGCTCAATCAGCTAAGGCACCAGCCACATACACCTAAGGTGGCCGGTTCAAATCCAGCCCGGCTAGCCAAACAACAATGACGGCTGCAACCAAAAAATAGCCGGGCCTTGTGGCGGGTGCCTGTAGTCCCAGCTACTTGGGAGGCAGAGGCAGGAGACTCGCTTGAGCCTAGGAGTTGGAGGTTGCTGTGAACTTTAATGCCACAGCACTCTACCCTCTACCCAGGGGGATAGCTTGAGGCTCTGTCTCAAAAAAAAGTCCCGATTTTTGGAAAGAATGCACAAACGGGCGGGAGAACAGGGAGGGAATATACGGTTTTCGTCTGCCATGTGGCTATTTCACCAGGATATGAGTTTTATATTATTTTTGTTAATTTTGTAATTAAACTGTAATAATAACAAATAATTGTTGAGAAGTGATTATCGAGAACTGCTTATCAAAGTTGGCATTGTTGTCAGGCCCCGCCCCGTGTGGGGTCAATGGGTCGCTTTACCAATGTTAAAATCTGGTCCCCTTGACCTAAGGTGGGGGGTTCGAATCCAGCCTGGCTGGCCAAACAACAATGATGGCTGCAACCAAAAAATAGCCAGGCGTTGTGGCAGGTGCCTGTGGTCCCAGCTACTTGGGAGGCTGAGGTAGGAGACTCGCTTGAGCCCAGGAGTTGGAGGTTGCAGTGAGGAGCTGTGATGTCACAGCACTCTACCCAGGGGTGATAGCTTAAGGCTCTGTCTAAAAAAAAAAAAAATTTCATTCATTAAGAATGTTTAAAGGCCTGCAGGAAAACACAGAAGCAAAGGAATGAAAGAAGAGGGGAAGAGAGTTGTAGTAGGCTAGTTCCAATTTAACTCTAGCAGCTAAAGTGAAAAAAAATGAAGAAGTCTTGGAAGACCTTCAACTAAACACTGGATAGCTGAAGTCCCAAACCCAGGTCAGCTGGGCGGTGCCAAAGTGGTTTGAATCTTCTCCTGGTTGCCTTAGGAATAAGCAAAAGGCAATGAGATGAACATCTTTTGTAAAGACAAATTTTTGTAATTGAAGTGATGATGATTATAAATGCCTTTTTTGGCAAATTGAAAAGTTGTGTTTCCCTCTAAAAAATCCAGTAATATTTAGTTTGTGAAATCCAAAAAGCTGGCAGACCGTTGTAAGGGAACTCGTAAATGAGTGAGGTCCAGTTTCCCTCCTTCTAAAAGTTTTTTTTTTTTTTTTTTTTTTTGGAGACAGAGCCTCAAGCTGTCCCCCTGGGTGGAGTGCTGTGGCATCACAGCTCACAGCAACCTCCAACTCCTGGGCTCAAGTCTGAGTCTCCTGCCTCAGCCTCCCAAGTAGCTGGGACCACAGGCACCCGCCACAACGCCCGGCTATTTTTTGGTTGCAGCCATCATTGTTGTTTGGTGGGCATGGGCTGGATTTGAACCTACCACCTTAGGTGTATGTGGTAGGTGTCTTAGCCACTTGAGCCACAGGTGCCGAGCCTCTAGTCACTTCTTGTTTCCTTCTCTTCATCTTCACAGGCTCCCTGGGTCTCAACCATTTGGGTCCCCATCCCCATTGGCCCCTGTGGTCAGTCAGCCAGCTCTACTTCAGCCCTATGGCCCTCTCTCGACAAGTGCACAGGTGACTACACAGCTGGCTGGAATGCAGATCAGTGGTGCTGTGGCCCCAGCTCCTCCCCATTCAGGGCTGGGCTATGGTGAGTAGCTATGACCACAGAAATTGTACCGCTCTGTTCTTTTCAGGGGCATTAGGCTCTAGGCCAGTGGTTCTCAGCCTGTGGGTCATGACCCACAGGAACTATATTAAAGGGCCATGGCATTAGGAAGGCTGAAAACCACTGCTATGGGGTATATCTGAATTCCTTTTATTTCCTTTGCCTCTAAGTCCCCCAAAATGAGACAGTCATACCTGCCCCTCTTCTGTGGAAGGGAAGTGATTTACTAAACAAAGAGGCAGAATGACTGGGCTTTTTCTTCTACTTCTCAGGCCCACCAACATCACTGGCCTCAGCCTCAGGAAATTTCCCTAACTCCGGTCTGTATGGTTCCTATCCTCAGGGCCAGGCTTCTCCCATTGGCCAGGCCCAAGGTCATCCTGGGGTCCAGACTCCCCAGCGATCTGCCACACCACAGGCCTCCAGCTTCACACCTCCAGCTGCAGGGGGAACTCGGATGCCTTCAATGACTGGTCCACTCCTGCCTGGACAGGGTTTTGGAGGGCCCCCAGTGAGCCATCCCAACCATGTGTCCTCACCCCCTCCTCAAGCTCTGCCCCCTGGTACCCAAATGACTGGGCCCCCAGGACCACCACCAGCTATGCACTCTCCCCAGCAGCCAGGCTATCAAGTACAACAAAATGGTGAGTCTATGCCAAGGTGTGGCTAGAAGCCAAAGGCTTCAACTATTCAGATGTTTTTTTGTTTTTGTGTTTAATATTGCTTGCTGAGTGATAACCTAGATGGACAAATTCTGGGTATTATTACATGATGTGGGGTTGATAAGGTAGTCTTTTTCTTAAGGTTTATAGTTTGGTTTTTGTCTGAATGGCTTTGCCAGGCATTGTGTACCATATAATTTTTTGTTTATAGGAGTCTAATAATTTTTTTGAGGCCTTAAGAAGAAATAAGACGGGATTTTGAGTTTGTTAACCTTGTGCTCTTGTTTCTCAGGTTCCTTTGGACCAGTCCGGGGCCCTCAGCCTAATTATGGAAGCCCCTATCCTGGAGCACCTACCTTTGGCAGTCAGCCTGGGCCTCCTCAGCCTCTGCCTCCTAAGCGCCTGGACCCTGATGCCATCCCAAGCCCTGTGAGTGGATATTTACACGGTCCTGGGGAAGGGGTTTATGTCTGCCAATAAGCAGGTCAACCTAGATAAGATGCTTGCCTAGCATTTCCTGATAATTTTCCATTTTTGTTCATCTTCTTGTAGGTCAGAAACTTAAATGTGATTTTTGACTCTGAACTAGAACTTGAAGTTCCAGGAGTCTTTTGGGGACAGTTTTATTCCATAGCTGGGCAGGGATGGAGAAGGGAAGTCAAGAGGGATCAGCATTGTCAGTAAAGTTCTGGGTTGAGGGGCATATTCTGTCACTATTGAACATACACAGCATGGTAACCTTTGCCCTTCTGTGGAGTAGAGGCTGGGTCTTGTCTCCCTAGATCTAGTAGGATAGCATTCTTCCTAATGGGTAGAGCAGGTGGAAGTTCTCTGATACTAGATGTTAAGAGAAGGAAACCTCACTTTTTATCTCTGCTCTTACTTGGACAGTTTTAGGAGGAAGCCCCCAGTATGTTTGTTTGGTAGATTCTGCTGTGTGGATGGGAAGAGTGATCTATATTTTACGAGGGCAGTGTGTGTGTGTAAAGTCCCATTGGGGAAACTGCTTCTCTGAGGATGAGGTTGAATCACCCTTAGAGCCATCAGAATCCTCAGGCCCTCCTTATCAGACTTAGAACAGAGACCGGCACTGTACTCCCAAGTAGGGGTCACTCTATAGTTCTGTCTGTAACATTTGCTATGTCAGTTACCTCACCATGCTTAGCCATTGTCATATTCCATTCTGTTCTCTTCCCTCTTCCTTTGGGAAACCACCACGGTGAGGGAGCCCGTTGGCTAGGGTGGACCTGAGAGGTTAAGCAGCCTCTCCTTTTCCCCTCCTTGAGTGAGGAGAGTCTAGCTAGATGTGAGGGGAGGCTTCTTTCAGCATAAAATGAGTCCTTAGATGGGAGGTTTGGCCTTTTGAAGGGAACATTCCTCTTCTGCCTTCAGATTTCTTCCCTTCAGCCCCTCCCTGTATAACCCCTGTTTGCCTTTGGTTTGCCCCCCTTTCCTTGACTTTCTATATCATAGTCTGAGCCATTAAAGCCTCTGTGCTGGGGCAGAAAGACTTGGAATTTCATATCTAGAGGGGACTTGATTTAGCAGTATAAGCTAGGCTCCAACTGTTCATGTCTAACTCATCAGGGTTGAGAGAAGTAACATCTACCTCTTGTTCTTTTGTCTCCCTCCCTATATTCTCCTGCTGCCTTTATTATTAAAACACTAAAAGCAACTTAATGAGCTGCCTCCTCAGCAGAAAACCAGGCACAGAATAGACCCTGATGCCATTCCTAGTCCAGTAAGTGCAGAGGGTTGGTGTGTATGTGTCATTCCTGTGTTAGTGCCATCCATGCATGCCTGTGACCTCATCTTCACCTCATCCACCATGTTCATCCCTCTCCATTCTCTTCCTTTAGATCCTTACTTTTATAAGCTAGAAGGATGTGCATGCCTCAAGTTACCATGTCATGAAGAGGTAGCAAGCTGTTAGCAGTGCCTTGAGTATGGGGGAGTAGAAGGTTAGGCTTCAGGGGTGGGCCAGGTAGCATGTTAAGCTTTGGGTTTAGTTTTGCTGGCCCTTCCAGGAGCCTGCATGTGATGTGTGATGGAACAGGACAAAGTCGAGTGGTAGATCCTTCCATTTTGGGTTTGATTTTGCATATAGCCTACTGTGGAGAAGTGGTTGGGTAGGTGGCTATTGATGTATAGATTCATGGTGTCCCAAAATGGTTTTTCTTATAAGAGAAGGGATTGCTGGTTGGGGAAAGTATGGGCCACTTTCTCATCTGGAGAGTCTTTTTTGACTCTAATATATTTCTAAGCTTCAACCCTTCTGTTATGAGATACAGAATCTTATTTGCCCTTTACTTTTTCTGGTTTTTCCAAACCGATCTTAAAGTAACTGACCAAAGGTCACTCTGCACAAGGCTCTGATTACCAGCGTTGTAAATCTTTTATTTCCTTCACCAACTCTGTCAAAATGTGGGAGACTGAGCTGTAAGAATTTGGTACTTATTCTCTCCTCCCATATATTCATGTTGATGCTTACCTAAAAGTCAGGCAGCATCTGCTTCCTCACCTTACCTGATCATTCCTGGCTATGTAATTCTCTCCTTATCCTGTCCCTTGTAATTTCATTGAGTGTAGAGTCATTCCAGGTAGAGTCATTTATATATGGTTGCTGTTGTCTGTTTTCCTGGTCCGACTCAGAATGTGTCTTGGGGAGAAGAGGGAGGAAAACTTGATGGGGGAGGGGAATGCAAGCTAATCACATCTGCAGGTTTGTGATCAGAGCTGGAACTTTCTTGGAATGGGAGAAATAAAAGGGTGCTCACCATTGATCCGGGTCAGGGTAATTCATAAAGAAGCCCATTCTCAGTGTGGCCTGCCCAGTATCTTGGTACTATAGAGCGGAAGATTGATGTTATAGCATTTTATGTGATCTCCAGAAGGAGAGCAGGCCTAGTGCATAAGGTGTTCTTTGTCAGATTTTTAGTTTCTGGGCTGCAGCTCTAACTTTTCTTTCTCTTGGCACTCTGGGGCCTGGAGCTTCCTTTTCTTCTGTCACCACTCATTTCACTTCTTCCTTGCAGATTCAGGTCATTGAAGATGACAGGAACAACCGGGGCACAGAGCCATTTATTACTGGAGTACGGGGCCAGGTACCACCCTTAGTCACCACCAACTTCCTGGTGAAAGATCAAGGTGAGAGGGTCATTAACTGGTCTTAAAGGGTATTTTTTCTTTAAGATTATTAGCAATGAATGGCACTTTTGTCAATCTTTAACCAGAGACCAGTTCCTTTCAGTCTGCTTGGGGACAGAAAAAACCACCATCAGCTCTAGCATTTGCAGGAGTGAGGGGGTAGATCCCCAAAGGAGGACTGCTGTCTAGAGGGATTCGTTGATCTAACTCAGGTTTTCTACCTCTTCCTTCAGGGAATGCAAGTCCCCGATACATCCGATGCACATCCTATAATATCCCTTGCACGTCTGACATGGCTAAGCAGGCTCAGGTGCCCCTGGCAGCTGTCATTAAGCCATTGGCAAGGCTGCCCCCAGAGGAGGTAAGTCAGGGAAGGGCCTAAAGTATAATGAAAGAAAGGGAGAGAGGGTGACTAAAGCTTCCTAGATATGATTCTAGCTGTCAAAATAGAAGACATCTTGGATGGGCAAAGGGGAGAGTAGCTTTAGTAGCTTTCTATCCTAGGCATAGAGGGAAAAAGCAATATGAAAAGAGGCAAGGCCAACCTAATAGGGGAGAAGACAGTTGGGTGTAGGAACCACTCATAACATGGTCAGCCCCAGATGACGAGAAAGACATGGTTCTTTTTTTTGCTTATATGCTGTCCTTTCATCCCAGGTAGGTTAGGGATATTAGGATCCAGTAGTCCTTCCCTCACCTGGCTTGGGCCCTGGTCTGTCACCCCAGTACCTGAAATCAGCACAAAAAGAAAGAGCTAGGTAGTTGTTCTACCAGGCGTTGGTAGGAAACCCTGATGTTCAAGCTTCACTTATCTAAAGAGAGTTCTTTATAACTGGAAGCTGAAAGCTCTTATATTCCTCTTTTAGGCTGGGCATGGTGGCTCATGCCTGTAATCCTAGCACTCTGGGAGGCCAAGGAAGGAGGATTGCTTGAGGTCAGAGGTTTAAGACCAGCCTGAACAAGAGCAAGATCCCATTTCCACTAAAAAAAACCCAACCAAACAAAGCATATATATGTCTTACTCTCTGTGTTTTTCTGTTTTTTTTCTGGGTCTTATTAGGGATGGTTGCATGCTGGTCACTTATCTGCAGGGTAATATCTGCCTGGGGCATCAGTAGGTGTCACAGAATCCCAGGGATGGGGAGGAGAAGTGTCATAGATACTTATTAGAGAAGGAAGCAGAAGTCAAGATCCCTAGGGCAAGAGTGAAGGGGCTTGTAGATAAGGCCAGGAACATGAATCCTAAATAATCTTGGCTTTCTCCTCAGATGCCCATTGCAGCCTCTGGATTCCTATGGCCAGTTTCACAGTCCCTGTTTCTTTTTTTCTTTCTTTCTTTCTTTTTTTTTTTTTTTAACAAGGAGAACACCAAACATACTTTATTAGCACAAAAACAGCCATAACAAGGCACAGCAAGCAGAAACGTACATTAGGAGTCAAAAGGTTAGTGTTGCATATAAACATAGTTTTTCTTTTTTGTAGTCTTGGCAATAGCCATAGGGATGTAAAATAACATTCCGTAGCAGCAGGTAAGGAAACTATGGAGCACTCACCAGTGATCCAGAGCACATTAACAAAAAGACACACGAATGGATTTGGCTACTTTAGTGCAATAAGTCTAAGACAGAATTGGAGATTCAGTTCAAATACTAAGAAGCAAACACTAGAACTGGATATAACTTCCAAAAGAGCTCACTCAAGTAGTATTACGTATTATTCTAAGTGACAAAAAGGTGCTAATTAAAGTTATTTACAGATACAATGGTTGTACAGTACCTTTTAAATCTGCAATTTAGGTTTCAGATTTTCCATTAAGAATTCACTGCACTGAAATTCTATAAATTATACTTAAGCAATTCAGCTATAAAGAGTTTACAACAGAGAGATAAATACTGCCATCCAAATTATTAATTACAGTTTAATAA